>JBBPCY010000035.1:4683829-4698377 GCA_037974405.1 Brachyalestes nurse
GTGGTACTGCAATGCAGAGGGGCGTTTAATTTTCAAATTAATCGCGCGATCAATTTATTTTAAAGCGTTATAGAAAAAGAAATTAACGCAAATAGTTAACACATTAGTTTTAACAGCCCTAATAAATATATATACAGGTGTGAACAGGCCAGACTAAACTTCTGTAGGCTAAATAGGTATATATATACATACATATGTAGCCTACAGAAGTCTACAGAAGTTTAGTCTGGCCTATTCACACCTGTATATGTGATTATGTTTTAGTGACATCAAGCAGTGATTCTAAAATTGTTTTTACAGCTTCATTTCCTTGGACAGGAGTGAATAGTATAGTTTTGAAACACTGACAGGGTTTGCATCCTTGTAACGGCAGCAGTATGGACATACTGCCCATTAAAAGTCTGGGGACAGCTTTTAGGTAATGAATAAAATAATAAAATAGAATATTTTTGGCTGCACTCATGTTCATCAAAGTGTCTTCCTTGATGTGATGAGCAGGTTGATCTTTTTAGCACAGGTTTAAACACCTGCCAGGCTTGAGTGTGGATGAGTGCTGACTCACAGCAAGGGGAGAATTTATGTGAGCTTTGGCTTTATTCCTTAAGTAGCACTTTTTGTCAAATGTTCCTTTGGTGTTTGGTATAAATTAGCAAGATCTAAAAAGCTTTGGATTTAATAGGCTAAGTTATTTCAAGTTAATAATAAAAACATTTTGAAGTATTTCAAAAAACCGTGTCACATATATTGCGTCCTCACATTACTTGTATATCATGCATATGTTTCTGTGGCCCCTGTGTTAGGACCCCTCTGCACTGGGCAGCCGCTGCTGGGAAGCAGGACTGTGTGCAGGCTTTGCTACAGCTCGGCGTGGAGCCTGGCCCCAGAGACATCAATGAGAACACTCCTCTGACTTACGCCATGTACTGCGGCCACACAGCCTGCATCAAACTCCTCTCGGCTGAAAACAGGTCAGAGTTTGTATCTAAACACGATGAACCAAACTGGTGTGTGTAATGTGACCACCACAGAAGTTGAGAGAATGGGGAAGATTTTAGTGATGCTGTGTGCTGTTTTTGTTTTAATTAAGGTGTTATTGTGAGTGTTGATGTTTGTGCAAATAGACTTCCACAAAGATCTTGTTGTATATGTTCCTCTTAGTAGAAATGTGAATTTCTATCTTTTTGGTTACATAACATCTTAATGCTTTTATGAATGAGCCTGCAAAATTTCACTAAAATTGGTCAGTTGCATGTACTGGCTGCTATATTTGACAATGTAAAAATTGGCGACCATTTTTTGAGCAAGCCAAATGGAACTTTAGGAGATTTGAGCTAATAAGGTCATTATACCAGTTTTTTTTTTATGAAAGTTTTTTTGTAATTTAAGCTGTTCTTGAAATATTAAATTGTGTCAGTTGCAGCACCCATGAAGCATCCTGTAATTTTGTGTTATCATGTGCAGGTCTGAGTCTATCCGACAGCTACACTCTCAAAGCACTGATCCCTCTATGAGAAAGGAAGGCAAATTCCGCGTGCTGAACCACATCTTCTCCTGTAAAAAGAAGAAAGAGCTGCACGCGGCGCGACAGAGAGAGCTGAGTCGAGAGCACAACCTGCAAGAGGAGACCTCCGAGGTGGACGACATCATCACCATGTTCGACTGCATTGTTGACCTCCCGGGCAAGGAGGAGAGCAGAAAGTGCCCCAACGAACCCGATAAGCTCCATCTGCTGGAGGACCCTGCAGCCAAGGACTACAAGAGCCTGCCTCCCATACGTACTCAGAGTCTTCCGCCCATCACTCTGGGAAACTCACTGTTAGCCAATTCACACACCACAGCACACAGAACTGTCTCAGGGCAGATGGTCAGTCACCTGGCCCACAGGTCACAGAAGAGCAAGAGTGAGCATGACCTGTTCGACAGCAGGACGAAAGGTCAGAAAGCCCCCGGGCCAGCCTGGAAGACCGAATCTAGTCAGTTGCTAAGCCACAAGGCTTGGATCTCGCCTCCATCGGACAGACTGCTAGATAAACTGTTGCACGAAACGACAAGTCCCATAGACGTGCTTTGCTCCAACCACACGCCCTACATTCAGAGGAATGACCAAGGTCAGCCTTCCTCTACTCCTTGAAACGTCTTTTTGACTGTGAGGATATGATCTTTTCATTGTACTGTTCTCCCTTTTCAACAGCTTCAAGTTCTCACCTTGTACCACTGAGGGCGCGAGAGTCTGCTCTGACACGCAACAGCTTGGCTCCTATTCGTGACCACTGCACTCACAGATGTAAGTTACTTCTCTAAAGCTCAAATAACAATTAATTCAGCCTGCTTTCATTGTATAGGACACCTAAGAAAATTGCATTTAGGGGTTTTGTCCTATTTGCCATAGAAAGAGAAAATACTGAATGGGAGTATAATGGGAGACATTTTTGCACTATAATTGATATTATGTCAAAACCAAAATGGTCAAAAAGCTTTAGTTTTGTGTCTTCTTATGCTGCTGTTTGTGGATTTCTTACTTTAGGGTAGGAGAGTATTTGAGCATTTTGAACATGGTATGTCCAGACTTTCACTTTTAGATTTTAGATTTACATGTTAAGTAATGTGTGTCCATAAAAGGCACTTTGAAGTGTGGTGGTTTTATCCCCTGCAGATTATACCCTCACCAAGTAAACCATGACACTATATGAGCTTGTTATAAGAGTTGCAGATCAAATCTGGACAAACAGCAGCTTCTAGTCGTTTGAGGATTAAAGAACAAATTCAAACACTGAATCGGCATCAGGCGATACTTGATTTCAGTTTCTGTATTGGAAAGGAAAATGTGGTATTGTACTGGCTCTAGTCAGAAGTGATACGTGTAGCATCAGAGCGGTGTCAAATCTTCATAGTTATAATAAACAACACACTCTCTAAGCAATCCATTCTGTTGTTTTCTTCAGTCTCCTTGCCTCCCGATCAAGTCTCTCAAGGAGTGAAGAAGTCCAAATCTCTGCCTCTCGGCTCTCTGGGGCGGGGTCTTACCGGACGCCCACCCCCCTTAACCTCGAAAGCCCAGAGACCGAGCATTCCTCAAAGTCAGTCTCTGTTATCCTTTCCCGCTCCACTGACCACCGAGCCGCTGCGGAACATACAAGTTCTTCCTGCAATCCCACCTCAAAAGAAACGAAGCCCCTCTCCTCCCAAACTCCAGACAACAACACAGAGTAACTCTGACAGCTCTAACTGATGTATATTCACTAGTTTACTTGTTTACTTATAGTCGCAGCAGTGAATGACCTCTACTCAGCCACGCTGTCACAGACTCCACTCAGTAAACTTGAACTGCTACTATTTTTCAGGGTTGAATGGACCATTTGAGGTGAAAACTGCATTTGTGCAGTAAACTTTCTTGGCAACAGGAGAACGAAAAGATGGAATCTCCATTTGGAGGCATTATCATAACTGTTTGATAAAGATTTTGAACCTATCAGCCTATTTTTTCATGCATTTTTACAAAGTAATTGAATTTTTTTGTCTATGGCATGCACTGTGTACTTTCTGGTTTTCTGGTTTGCCCTGTAACCTTAACACTTGAACACATAGTTCGAGTGTCTACAGTGAATGTTGGAAATGACTGATATTAATAAATGGAGCATCATTTTTTTAATGTTTCATTTGATGTTGTGGAGTTTTGTATTTTCTTTTCTTATTTTATAGATCTTTGCTACCAGCATCATGAATTTAAATGGTTCAAATAGTTCAGATATGAAAACAATGATTTAAAACAGGTAGAGGTGACTTTACAATATGGACACTGAAGACATGTCCTCACCACTGTTTTTCAGTGAGTACTTCAAATCAAAACGTCAAGAGAAGCTCATCAAACCTCACCAAACCATCAGTCCTAGGAACTGTTACAGGTGTGGAAAACACTTCTTTATGGTATTATTCTAAGAGTTAATGTCCTGGGCCATATTTATAGACATACATGGTGTGTCCTATTTGAGTGATTCTAGCTGAACTTAAGCTCATGTTAATTTGTCACGTTTCTAATATTAACATTATTTCATTTCTTGTGAGTTCAGTTGGCATAGGTAAAACTACCCTGGCCTTAACCCAGGGGTGACATCTCATAAACTTATGGATCAAGTAGAAACCTGAGTTTCCTCCTTGCAACAGAACTCTGTCGTGCAAATTACAAGCAGGAAAAATGGCGTTTCCTATTTTCCGACACCACTCAATATAAATGCATGAATGACGTATGTTTTTATGGCAATACAAAAACCTATTTTTGCATCTCATTTTCATGCATGGACTATAGGGGATGAGCAGTGAATAGTGTACTTTGACACTGTATTCAAAGTAAAGAGAATTCAGTTTTCCAGGCAGCTGGGTTTGATTCTCAAGACTGCTAAGCACCTCTGAGGTACCCTGAGTAAGGTACCGTCCCAACACACTGCTCCCCAGCGCTGTGTTCCTGGCTGCCCACTGCTTCACTTAGTGAATGGGTTAAATACAGAGGAAGAATTTTGTACTGTTCATAGTGTGTCCTGTGGTGTGTTCACGTATGGCAGAATGGTCACTTCAATAGCCAAGCCGGATTTAAGAGTTTTAAAAATAGCAGTGATAAAAGCAGCCTGCAAAGATGGCTACAGCTATACACATTCATAGCATTTTGGCTGAATTACTGGGCATTTAAATGCATCCAGTTTGGCATTCTTGCCCATATTTTTTCATAACCTACATACAGCCTAGGAATGTGGTATCATTTACTATGGTGATGAAGTAACCATCCATTCCATTCAGAACAGGCCAGCCACTGAGCAACCTGGACCAATGGTACCAATGTTGTGGATGATCCTACACACCTCTCCCACCGCCTGTTTTCCCTCCTTCCATCTGGCAGAAGGTTTCCCAGCACCCATGCCTTCACTTCCAGGATGGAGAAGTTTTCCACGCAGCCCATCAGTACTGTATATCACAGACACACACACACACCCTCTGAACTGAAATGCTTCCTGTCTTCCAGTCAAACTGCACACACACTGAACTGTTTCGTCATAAACAAAGAAAACGTACTCCCACACTGCCTAAGTAAATACCCTGTGTTTATTATATTTGTTATATTTGTTTATTATAATGCTTGTCTTGTCCTGTAAATTATTGTACTAGTACTCTGTCTTAGTGTTGCACCATGGTCCTGCAGGAACATGATTTCATTTTACAGTGTACTGTGTCTATGGTTGAAGTGAAAGGAAATACCTAATTGACTTGACTTGACTTGAATGCCTATTTATAGACATAAATGGCATGTCCTATTTGAGTCATTCTAATTCAACGTCATCTCATGTAAATTTGTCACGTTTATGATATTAACTTCAGTTCATTTCTTGTCAGTTCAGTCGGAAAAGCTAACACTACTCTGCCGTTGATCTACAGACAGGATAACGTTAACTCAGAGGTCACATCTCATAGACTCATGGATCATGTAGAATCCTTGATTTCCTGCTTGTAGCTAGGACTTGTGTAGTCTTGTTTTGTTTGTTTTTGTGCTTTGTGTACTACCATGGTCCTAGAGGAACATGGTTTCATTGTACTGGTAACGGTGTCCATTGTGAAATGAAAAGAAAAACCTAATCCAGGACTGGAGTTCGACACGCCTGCGGTCTAGTTCTTTCTCATGTTCCTATGCTTTATTAAGACAGACAGTTCAGGCTCGAGTAGTGTTCTCTGGAAAATAATTCCAGTTCCTAAACAGTGAATCACTACTTCGTAGAAGGATAGTGACACCCCAACCCCCTTTCTTTCTCTTTCTCTCTCACTATTCCTCTCCAGCTACACACCCTCCCTTTCCCCTCCGAGGCAGTTTTCTGGCAGTGGGAGGGGAATGACTGGAAATGTAATAGAACATCTCTGACGCTTGCACTCCACAGACTGACGGCTGTACTGACCAATCACAGACGGGGAACCCTCCTCATATAAGGGCCGAGTTCCTTTGTACGCCATATTCGCAGATATATATAACATCGGTCCGCGCGAATCCACGAGTGAAAGCCAATCACAATACTCTATAAATCGTGGAATTTAGCCACACATTGACGTGACGTCCGGTTAGTGCAACTGGAGCGAGCGAGTCAGTACAGATGTCTGAAGAGGTAAACCTGCATCAGGCGTGAAAAAAGACGGAAAAGAGCAAGATTTTCGGTTCAAAACAGCTCTCAAGGTTGTTTTGAGGATCGTAAGATACTAACCAGGACAAATTCGTGGGCATGTGGTGACAGCGGTCTCGACTATATTAAGGTAAATATCTGAACTCCGTGCCTGCGTCTCTGTGTAGCCAAAGTTGCTAAAGTTGCTAACTCCTCTCTGTAGGTAAATACAATGAGGGGTCTCGGTGAAAAGTAAACTGCTAGAAAAAATGAAAAATGTAATCGAGTGTATGTATGTATGTATGTATGTATGTATGTATGTATGTGTGTATGTGTGTGTGTGTGTGTGTGTGTGTGTGTGTGTGTGTGTGTGTGTATAAACAGTAGTGCAACAAAATGTCAAGAACATTAGAATAATACTGACATTGCTGTGTGTAAAGATTTTGTGTACTGCTGTTAGATAGGATAAAATAAGAAGATAAGAACTTTATTTAACATTGTAACATTGATGTTGCTGTGTGTAAAGATTTAGTGTACTTAAAGTGACCTATTTTGCGTTACTGAATAAAATACACACCGTCTTGTGGTGCAGAAGTAATGTGTTATTTGATGGGAAATAAAAAGATCAGTCAAGGTGTCAGAAGGAAGAGCGGTCCCCGTTTCATCTAGAGAGGAAAAGGGAGAATGAAAGAGAGACAGAGACATAGTGCAGCAATTTCGATACCCAAGTGCAGCAACGAAAAAAAATCTTGTTAAATCCCCCACTTTAGTAACGAACGTCAAATCACTGAGTGTTGTAAGGAATCTAAACTGGTCAGTGTAGGTTTAGAGGTGTTTCTCCTCAACACATTTTGGATGTGAATTCCTGAGCCGTTGTGTTTATAGAAACGACTTTACTGGGGGTTGGTGTTACGATTCAAGAGGTGGGATTGTGTGCAGCAGAAAGACTAATTGTTGGCTTTGTCCGATATCTCAATAAAAACAAAAACCAACATATGCAGTTAAAGTGAGCATCGATAACAAGAGCCAATTAGAACAGAGGCTTTGCTGGTTTCTGACCTCGCAGTTTCCATCGCCTGCGTTTGATTTTTGCATGACAGAACGATATATTTTTGCAGGCGAATGGTGCATTCTGAAGTCAGCCTCCTTGTTGTCAGTTGAAGGCCAGCTGTCTTAGTATAATATGAGGCTGCATTTCCAGGTGCTGACACCCTAAAATCATTGAACTTCTTCATTAGAATAAGGTCATTACAGACTGCAGTGGACCATACAGATTAAAGGCATAAGGAGTTTTATGCTATTCAACCTTTATACTATGAATTTGTACTTGTGTGTTTGCTTTTTTAATAATATTGTGTTTGCCCTCACTCCACCTTTTCGTTGCTTGGTGACTTTTCGTTGGTTACTACTCTTTGCTTTCTGTTATTCTGGTGACCACATCCGTTCTGTTCGGTTCTTGATCACACCTCTGACTTTTAGGGTTTATCATTTTCTTTTTAGACAAGATGTGAGTTAAAATGTGAAGGATAGAGCATAACCCTGAGGTCCTATGCTGATAAATTCTGGATGTCCTAAGAGATTCTGATGCAATTCTGTAAATTCTGTAGATTTTTTTGACCCATTACTTTTGAACTTGTACTCACCATTTTCTTTTTTGTGACCGGTACTTTTACTTCTACTTAAGTCATTATTTAAACCAAAGTGACTGTACTTCTTACACATTTGCTGAGAAGTGGATTGAAATGCTTGGTCCCTATTTATCATTGCAGAATAAAAAATGATTTTGGCTTAACATGAACTTTATTCGGCCTTATTGCCAGCCAAGGCCGTGTTGGTACAACAGACTATGGTTTTGTCTAGACTGCCACCTTCTGTGTGCACACATGCAGAACCACCACCATAAGATTGCATCTGTGTTAGCTGTGTTGCTCAGGTCACTGGAATTAAACATTTACAAAAGAAGGAAAAGCTTCATTTGAGTAGGCTGCGATAGGGGTGGATGATCTGGATGAAAAAGGGACCAGTAGTGTAAAAAAACACTATCTCAATGCTGAACTAAAACCAGCTTAATAGCTGTAATAATGCTCTGTTTGAAATACAATGCCCAAACATGGTAAATGACACCAGATTGTGCTCAGAAAAGCTTGTTGAGATGTATTTTGAACTTATTAATCACTTAAACACAAGTGTGTATCATTACAAAGCAAAAGCCACTATTTTTTATCTTGTAGGCCTACAACATCTTTGAAATTAAGTATTTCAAACATACTTTTGGAAGAAAATTCTGAATAAACGTAATCCAGGGCTCGAAAACAGTAGGATAAATGAACACGTGATTGTTAATATAGTGTTAGCAGTGCAAGTAATGTAATAATGACTTAACATTGCTTGCTTGCAAGTCAGTTATTAGAAACATTATGTTAGAAACATTGTTATATTGCACTTTTTCTTGTTTTTATATTTGATTTTATAAAACATCTTGCTTATATGTGATTAGAAACATTATTATATATTGCACTCCTTTTTTACTTGTTTTTATATATGATTTTATAAATGGTCTTGCATGTATGTAATTAAGAAACACATTTTCCAGGTGCTGACGATCAACGTCACAATGAACACTTCACTACATTCTTCGCTGCTTTTCTTCTTTTTACTTTTTGGCTGTGCAGTCGGTAAGCAAACTGTTCTAAACTGATAAAACTGTTCTAAAATGATAAAACTTGAAGGTAGGATTTGAAATTGCCATGCTGTCAATAACATGTAACAGCATCCTGTTGTCATAATGATCAGATAATAGCCTGCTGTGTTTTCGTGCTGCAGATAAATTGTAAATTGTGTTATAATTATTAATAATAATAATAATAGAAACTTTGAGTTGTGGTTGTTTTGAATATGCAGTTTAGAAAAATAATAGCATGGTATGAGAGCTAAAATGAATTGTACCTTCTGTCCTCAGGTAATCTTCCGTATTGTGCTAAAATATTGCCAGACTCTTCAGGAAAGATACCCGTTGAACTGGGAAAGGAATTCACAGCTACCTGTTCTCTCATGCCGGACGCACAGTACACGGCAGACGACATCGAGTGGTCCTTCCTAAATGTTACTGTTCCTCGAACATCTTACAAGAAAATAAACGATTCAGCTGTTTCTGTTACTGTAAATATCAGTGATACCATGGCAAACCCATTAAAGTGTTCCGCTTCTTCAAAGGCTGTCTTATATAAGCAAACGTGTAATTATGGGATCTTCCTCGACAAAGGATGTGAGTATTTGTTTTCAAGTGCATGGACAGATGAGGGCTGTATGTCACTCAGTGTTGTAAGGAATCTAAATTGGTCAGTGGAGATTTAGATGTGTTTCTCCTCAACACATTTTGCTGTATTAGTTTAGTTAATGTACTTTGGTTTAGCCATGAATGTACATTTATTTATGGTTTAGTTTTCATCACCCTGTATTACATTTATATACTTTGAAAGTATTTGATTTCTCTAACAGATTAGGGGCATTGATGTGTTTCAGATCCTCCATTAAAGCCAAAGAATGTGACATGTGTTGCTGTTCAAGATAAAAAGTACATATCGTCTAAATTAACATGTTCGTGGAATCCAGGGACCAGGAAGCCACTTCTTCTCACCAGCTATACCCTCCATGCAAAGATTCTTTCGGACCCTGACTCGCATGGGTTTGGCAATTAAAAGTTCTCATTTAATGAAAGATTGCTGTCAAGCATTCTAAAATAATTTTTGTTTGACTTTGCCTTTTTTTCCTCAATTTTTTGTCTAGATTTAAGGATACTTATAATTATACCAGTGTCACGCCACTCACAGACAGGCTCACTGTAGATTTGTCGACGTTTCCCAGTCACATGTATCTGGTGGTGTGGGTGGAGGTGAAGAATGATCTGGGGACTGTGAGTTCAGAAAAACTGGTGGGATATTCAGAGGTTTTTGGTAAGAGAAATATCATTTTAAGATGCCAGGTTCTTTGTTTCTTATGTAAATCAAATGATGCATTGAAGAAATGATTCTTTTTTTCTCCAAGCCAAACCTAATCCGCCGTCCAACGTGAGGATCATTGCAGAGGACCAATTCCCAACCTCTTTAATGGTTAATTGGACACATCCCATCGATGACACAATCCTCAGTCTCATGTACAACATCAGATACTGCCAAGCTGGCTCCAACGTCTGGACAGAGGTTACCATGCAACTTATATTATGTGCCTCTTACAATATTCTGAGTGCTGAAATTGTAACAATCATCATAGTTCATGTGTCCTCCCAGTATATATGGAACAGATTTGTTTCAGTCAAATGGAGTAACTGAATTTGGACTAAATGTACTTACAGAGGTAGTGTCTGCCTGGAAGGAGGCTGATGTCAAAACTACATTGAGCACTAGTTCAAGTAGCAGAATATGAAAGTGTTATTCTGTCTCAGTTTGATACTGTCATGCATCACCCTAAGTGTGTATAAGTCTAAAGTTATGACAAGTTAGAACAATCCAGGATTTTTATGTGTTTTTTGGATTTGTTCTTTCAGGTACCCCAGGAATCTACTGAACATTATACCGAGTCCTTCAGGCTGCAGACCCTACAGCCGTACACTGATTATGTGGTTCAGATGCGCTGCATTAATAAAAACAAGATTGGTTACTGGAGTGACTGGTCTTCCAATGTGACGACTCGTACTCCTGAAGCAAGTAAGTCGCTGCTAAATATGTTAAAACAACTTCCTAGTAGAATGAAACATGCGGTGACAGTTGGAATCACAAAGTAAGCAATACCTGTTTAAAAGCAGCCGTGATCAACAGATTGTAGCAGTAAATTCTGTTTGATATTTCGTGCATCATGTTCTAATCTTGCACTTTTTGCTCAGTCCCTGGAAGCGCACCAGATCTGTGGCGAGTCTTTGAAGATAATGACAGAGTTGTGAAGCTGATCTGGAAGGTGAAATGCTTGTTTATTCTGTGTCCTCTTGTATGTGCAGACATTTTATTCTGTTGCTAATGCAATGGCTGAACGCAAACTCATTTGGCAAAGTTTATATTCAAGATTGGAAATTTTGTTTCTTTCCATTTTATGTCACAGGATCCTGTGAAGAGCAATGGCAAAATACTGGGATATAACATTACAGTTCAAGTAAAAGGAGCCCGTCCTGCGAAGATCTTTGTTGATTCTAAAGAGTACCTGTTACATTTAACGGGAGAAGAGACGTCTATTAAAATCACTGCAAACAATTCTGTAGGGGTATCTCCAGCGACGTCTTTACTGATCTCCAGACCCGGTCAGTGTATGTTGACTCAAAGTCTACCATAATAGTGTACAAAACATACATTAATATTCAAATCTGCTACCACCAGTTTCTCCGAGCTGATTAATTTGTATGTTTTGGGGTTTTTTTTCTCTCAGCAGGTGACCTTTCTGGTGTACAGGGACTGAATTACTCAGCCCGTGATGGCCACCTGTGGGTGGAGTGGAGTCCACCCTTGAAATCAGGTGTCATGCAGTACCTACTTGAATGGGTGTCCATTTTAGACAAAAAACAGGGCTGGCAGAGAGTGTCTGGCAATACGAGTATTGCAGTAATTAAAGGTGAGAACCCCCATACACTTATTAATATATTACATTTGGATTCTTTCCTACTCTCTTAGCTTGTCAGATTGCTTTTGCCACGTGTATCATTCAAGTCTTCTTTTATTCTAAACCTCTGTATTAAATGCCCTTACTGTTTGCAATGGGTTACACACCTATAGTTTCAAGGTATTATCCTTAAGAGAGATTTTGTTAAATCAGATTTTTCCACTTAACCCACATGTAGTCAATCAGCCAAGACCTGTTTGGTGTCCAGACATGTAAAAATCTGTAAAAATCAACACAACTTCAGTGTGAAGTCAAACACTGCAGACAGCCACTTTAGGCAACAAGGTCTGTTTACACAAAGCTCCTCAGGAGAAGGTGTGCTGATCTAGAATCAGCCTTTTTGACAGTAACAGTTCTAAAATGAATCCTCTCTTAGCCCTGCTGTTGTCTGAAAAAGGCTGCCTGTGCCTGCATGTTATGTTCATTTTTATTACTCTCAGTAAGTCAAACTACGCTCTACCACTTAATGAAGAGTGGTCAACGGCCCTGCTCCTGAGGAACTTCCTTTGTAAAGAGGTCACTGACTCAGCCCTAACTGAACACGCTGTATCCAGATGATCTGTCTGCTTAATTAGGTGGATCAAGTGTTAGAATTTGAATGGAGCTGGATTCTGCTGGAGAGTGGATCTCCAGGAGCAGACTACTGGTCTGTGATATTGATAATAGCTTTGTATGTTAAAACTGATTTTCACTTTCACCTCTCTAGATCATTTGGAGCCATTCAAGCCATACAACGTATCAGTCTACCCAATTTATCGAACCCGCAACAGCCCTCCCTTTCCCGGAAAGGGAGTCACAGAAGCAGCTTATCTCCAGCAGGGACGTATGTATCATTTAGTTTCCCCACACACACACACACACACACACACATATATGTATGTATGTATGTATGTACGTACATATTTAAGTGTATTTGCCTGTGAAGTAATTAATCCTCTTCATCTCTTATTAAAACCAGCTCCTCTGGAGGGTATTGTCACTACTGTGACCAAATCACAGAAAACCAGTGCTTGCTTGAAATGGAATGAGATTCCAATTAAAGATCAACGGGGGTTCCTTACCAAGTATACCATCTTCTACAAAACAGGAAACATTGAGAAGTGTAAGTCATATTTGGTGAAAATTACCATGTTTTGTATTTTACACTGTTGCTGCAGGTGGCTTTTTAAAAGAGTTGAAAGATTTTTTTTAAAGGATTAGAATAACTGAAGCCATTCTAAATGTAAATAATCATTCATGATGTTTTGGAGACCCATCATATGATTTCTGTGGCAGCTGTGGAATTTGAACCTGATGTCTTCTCGCACGAGCTAACTGGACTGATGAGTCACAGTCGGTATGAGATCCACGGCATGGTGTCTAACAAGGAGGGCTCAGTAAATGGCACTTCTTTCCAGTTTTACACAAAGGCATACGGTATGTACTTTGACAGGACTTGCATTTTAGATTCTTGTTTTATTAAGGACATTTATTGAGGGATTACATTAATTGTAGAGTTACATTGTATGTGAAGTTCCACTTTGTTAAAGCATTTTCAGAATGCAGTAACATTTCACCCATCCCACGCTTTCAGTGTATCTGCATGTCACAAATGAATATAACATGTGCAACAAACTCTGCACGCAAAGTACCACACCAGACTACATTATGACAGTTCAGTGGAGTTATGTTTCACACATTTTACCGTGAGTTTGTGTTTGAAGTGTTTAGGCAGCCATGAAAAAAAGTGTCAGGTGTGAACTGTGACTTGTGAGAAGGTACTTTCCTTTTAGAGGGGATGTAAAGCTTGCTACACTTTTTCCTGACACCAACAAAACGGACTTGAGTGTAAATGACATGATATATCACAAACACTGCAGTCTTTACTGAAGAATGTCTGTTTTCTTGTGAACTTTAGATGATGGCGAAATTGAGATAATCGTAGTGTTGGTCTGCTTGAGCTTCCTTTTCTTCATAGTTTTCATAATGATGCTCTCCCTCAAGAACAGAGATGTGTGAGTCAGCACCCGCATGTAACAACACATTTTTTTGTTCTTCTTGAAAGAGAAACTAGACACTAGTTCTAGCAAACTACTAGCTTACTGTAAAGCCCCAGTATCAAATGTAAGTTGTTTACTTAGGAGTACACTATTGTTTTTCAAGATCAAAATGAAGATACTTTGTCATATACACAGTTCTAAAAGTACAACATGTAGTAACATTTAAAAAATGTTAAATATAGACAATGCATTAAAGAGACAATGAAAGGCTAAAACTAAGTGATAAAAATATAGAGAAAAATATGTTCAAAAAGAATTAGAAGTATAAACAAAATCAGGAGTGTACAGCAGTTTTGTTTGTACTCTAAATGGTCTGTTAAATTCTTCTCCCTACAGAATTAAGAAACACTTATGGCCACAGGTTCCAGACCCTTCGCACAGCACTATTGCTACCTGGTCACCTGACAGTCCCACGAAGGTGAGTAAACTTTGTGTGTCTGTGCAATAAACCCCCGCTTATCACAGGAGTTATGTTCCAAGACCACCTGTGTATAGTGAAAAACCATGATGTTGTGAAGTCTATTTTTATAGTGTAAACCCTAAATATGCTCCCAAAACACTTTTTCATGTTAAACTCCGTTTAATACATTACCCTGAAAGATGTAAAAGTAAACCCGTGTGTGTGTGTGTGTGTATATATGTGTATGTATGTATGTATGTATGTATGTATGTATGTATGTATGTATGTATACACACACACAAACAAACACACAAACAAACACAAAAACAAAAACA
>JBBPCY010000035.1:4707759-4743461 GCA_037974405.1 Brachyalestes nurse
TGATGTAGCACTTCTACTTTTACTTCAGTACATATTTTTCAGGATATTTGTACTTTTACTTAAGTACTAAGTTTCAGTACTTCCTACACCACTGACAATAACACACACTTACAGTACACATAGATACTGCAGGGCTTGGCACTATAATATACCGTGTATCACAGTATTTTTTAATTTGGGGGGACACAGTGGTGGGGGATCCTTAGGGGGACACTCATCTTATGTATCTCCCACTTACAAATTGCGCAATCTTCATTAGTGGACTGATATGTAATTTTTCTGTAATGTTTTTGCAAAAATACATTCAATTTCAGTTCAATACGGAACACATCTTTTATCTTTCAAATACGGAGCAATTACGTGTTTCCATAATTGTTTTGATTTGCCCAATAATTAATGTACATTTCATTTTCAAAATCACTAAAAGCTGATTGGATGCCTGCTTCATCTGATGCAATGTGATGAAGTATTTGAAATTCTAGTATATATGTATATAAATATAGAATTATCTACAAGGTGCTGTAAAATCTTGTTCATTGAAAATTGCTTGATTTTGTCTATAGAAAAAGTTTATGAACCCTGGTTACGCACTTTCTTTAAACGCTAGATTTTTTTAATACCAGTAATAACCATGATACACTACCAGGGCTGTCACTATCAATTACATTAGCTATCGGTTATTTTGTTAGTTAACTGATTATGAGCTAACAAAAGCCAAATACAATTGATTTAACTAAACATGCAGATGTCTTTTAAAGATTCTAAACTAGAAAGCCATTAAAAAAAAGGAGACAGCAGTAAGGGAATTTAAAATATGCTTTATCATTGCACAAACTACCAACCAATCGCTGCCAATACATTTTTGCTGGTTGAGACAGGCTTATATACAGGTATCTTTTACTCAAACATCCCTTAAACAGCCACATGGATTAAAGTTTTCCGTTGCTATGACAGATTTCCGTCAACCGAGTGAACCAAAGGTTAATAATGAGATTGATGCAGATCCGAATGAAAAAAAATGGACTTAAAAAAAAAAACGTTAGGAAGGTACTTTTAATGTAAAGAGAGCGCTGGTGCGTGCAAAGGACTGTGGGTGCGTGTCTAGTGCGAGAGAGGGAGAGAGGCTAGATTAGCCTACACACTACTAATACACCTTATTCAGCCATGCTGAATCGAAAACAAGGCTGTGAGGGATAGAAGTCCAGCAGTGATGACTATGGCGTATTGTTGTGACGGAATGTCATTGTTTAGCCGTCAGAATATAGAGAATACGTCATTTCACAAATTTCGACAGGACAAAGAACATAAAAAACATGGATTGTGAAAATTCGACGGGACATAGGACCTAACTTTCCAGTAACAATATTGCATTTATTTAAGAAAATGACCATGGCCTATTAGCTAATTGCTAATTTCTAATGTGCTCATTTCTAATGTTTATCTTCCTATAAACGCATACATAGGCTAAAATAAGCTTAAATATGATGTTTTACGACAACAACTAAGGTTAAATATCTGTTTCACTTACGATCACAAGGTTTTCCTTTTGTAAGACCACTGAGTCCAAGTAAACATTGATGGAACTGAACCTTCCTTTAGCTTACTAATTCCAGTTAATGTTCTTAAAAAACATTCCAGAGAGAAATGCTTTGAGCATACTCTTGTGTTTTTTGTAATCTATACAAAAAGGAGACATTTAACCATAGTTGTTATTGTAAAACATCATATTTTAGCATATGTATGCGTTTATAGGAAGATAAACATGCACACATTAGAAATTAGCAATTAGCCAATAGGCTAGTATCCACGGTCATTTTCTTAAATGCAATATTGTTACCTGAAAGTTAGGTCCTATGTCCCGTTGAATTTTCACAATCCATGTTATTTATGTTCTTTGTCCTGTGGAAATTTGTGAAATGACGTATTCTCTATATTCTGATGGTTAAATGATGACATTATTCTTTCTGCCTCAAAACGTGTTGGGGAGCAAAAACCATAAGGCGCACAACTTTGCAATTTGGTAGGTACATGCGGTACCCTAACCGCTACTCAGGCACCAAGAGCCATGCTATTGCACCCATAGGTGGCGCTATACCAAGCACTTTTGCGTTGAGCCTCAGCAAATTTGAACCGTATGTCCGATGTCCGACATGCCCATTCATTTCCGCCTAATTAGATTTTTTGGTCATTTGCATAATATTGCCTCTATCCATGTGGCCAATGAGCTCAAAATGTTGCGTCCTAGGCCTGAAGACATTGCTCTAGCACATTCTGGAATGAAAGTGGCATTATGCGACAGTATCATGAAATACATGGCCAATATCAGCCAGAGGGGGTACCAAAAATTTCCATGTGGCAAAAATCATGGTTGTCCCAGGCCGACGATTCTCAAATTTGGTAAATTTGTTGACATACAAGGTTAGATGATGCAGTTCAAATTTGGTCCAGTTTGCCCATTGGGGGGGCGCTATAGCACACGTTCAAACATGACAATGTTTTTTCGAACAAAAATCATGACACTGACTTGCATACACCCCTGATGGATGTCAACTTTAAAACCTTGGAAATCTTTTTCATAACTTTCTTTCTTTGTGCATAATTTGCATTATTTGAAAATTTCACTTTTTCTAGTCTGCATTTATCGCTATATTTGGTCCACGGCGTGTACACTTAAAACCAGGCTAACTCAAGATCTGTCGAAGATAAAAGAGTGAAACTTGCATGAAATGGTCAGTCTGCTCATTCCTAAACTTTCATACACTGCAACTTGTGGCTTTTTTCACTCTGATTTCTGCATAAACTGAAATACACTTCAATTATGGAATTTCTGAAACCATGCATCCCGACAAAAATTTGTGAAAAGCTTCCACATTTCTGTCTTTCACCACCTAGTAAATGTCGTAGCGTTGTGTCAAAGAATGGCTAAATGGTAGGCCAAAATGCATGTATGATAAGTACACACAGGTAAGAATTGAATTATACTTTTGGGATTTCAAGGCACATGTGTCTCAAAACGAACATGTTTATATATTGTCATTATCAGAATAAGCATGCCAAGTTTCATATGGTTTGCTGTTTTTTTCTGCCAAAAATAGAACTTTTTGGCCATATTTGTGGCCTTTTATTGCCTTCAATGGGTGCTTCTTGTGATGTCACACTATTGACAACAGGTGTCATCCTAGAGCATCTTGTTACTGTGTTTGCCAATACATGGTTTAACTCACTATGGTGTATTTTTCCACACCATTGACACACAACCTTCACAAATATGACTCTAAATAGGATATAAACTTTATATTACATAGAAAAATAGAAGGCATTTAGTGAATATACCTGTATGCAGTCCTCTGATGCATTACTGCTTATATAATTTTAATGTCATTCCATGTTCATAGCACTTTAATTGAACAGACATAGACCTTTGTCAAGATGACAAAAGTCATTTTATTAGCATAGGTTAATTATATTCTACATCATACTGATATGTTATAACAAAATTGCATGAAGTCTAATAATACACAGTAAGACAATCCAGTACAAACAACACAAATAAACACTAGGATGTGCTGCTATGTGAACAGGACAATCAACAGGTGCATAGATGATGATATTAAGTCAGAACACATACACATTCATTTAAACAACATGAGTAATTGCAAGAAACCATTACATGTACAATGGCAAGCAATGACATCAAGGCCTTATGAACATGGAGGTTTTGGAAATTGGAATCAGTGATTTGTAATGTCCTCAGCTGGTGAAAAGCCTGTACAGCTCAAAGCGTTCTAACTAGTGCTGTCAAGCGATTAAAAATTTTAATCTAATTAATTACAGGGTATGGCGATTAATTAATCTAATTAATCGCATTTAATCGCACATACATACAGACATTACAATAAGCAGTTTTTTTTACTATTTATTATTGAATACAAGCCTATAACAATGATCATGACATTTTTATCACTGACTGAACACAAACCTATGAATTAGGTGACAGTACATGACAGTTGTAAGTTCTGATACACTTCCTTGTTTCTCAAATAAACCCAGCCACCATTATCATCACTATTTCCAGCCCTACTCAGATCCAGATCACCCTGCTGCCTCTACTACGTCTCCCAGCTCTCTCACACACACACCACGGCAACTTCTAGCGCTGAGACTCCCGCCCCTCTGGAGGTCTGGATGGAGGGGAAAATATGGCTGGAAGTAGCTGTAGCATTAGCTCAATGCTACGGCTACTTCCAGCCCAATTTTCCCCCTCTCCTGCTGACTCTAACTTGACCAACACCTCTCCTACAGACACTATGACCACGTTCACCACTGCCACCCACGTTCCTGATGGGCAAAGTGTGGAAATAAACATGTTTTTGTGTTTCATCATTCTCGCCTTACATGGCCGCGCAGCTGCGCTCCAAAGTTGAACCGGGAGACGCGCGAGCAAATATTCCCCTTCAGAGTCAGAATCGGCTCCACTGCTGTTTACTCGAAACTTTGAGCAGGAAGATGACGTATTTTTGGTCTTGAATTGAAGTACTACATGTCTGCCAACTAGTGGTAGGGCTTAAAGCGTTAATTGCGTTAAAAATATTAACGCGTTATTTTTTTCTGTGATTTATGAATCTAATTAACGCGTTAAATTCCCAGCCCTAGTTGAAATATTTGTCAATTCCTGCAGCAGGGTTTCCCCTGGCCTGATGAGTATTGTTCTGACCAGAAACACATTTGAGTATCAGATTAAAAACTCAAAAAAAGCACGAAAGATATGTAAGTTTCCATTACTTGGTTATTTGTTATTGTTAAAAATGTAGATATTACATGCTAAAGTAATTAAATGTACCTATGTACCCCTATATGTACCCCGGCTTTGGAGTCAGAGTGTCTCTTGTATAATTAGCCTAAGTATATTTGCAAATAGCCACCAAACAATCACGCTAAACTCTTACATTTAAAAGAGATACTTTAGGTGTTAGAAATATATTAAGGGACATATAAATGCAGAGGACGGAAATCTGACAAATGCCTCAAATTATTCAACATATACCTTGCGAGAGTCTGTTGAGGCAAACACCTTCCCTTGTGGGTTAAATCCTGTTGTGCCATGTGCACCAAATGCAATTTCCTCCAGCCATGATGGGACTTCCTGCTGGGCCTGGTGAAACAATCAGTTGAAAGTTTCTTGAAGTAGCCTGATTTTATTTTTTCTAGTGTATGAAGGTCCTGCAGAAAAATGGATTCTATTAAACAAAATCACAAACCCCTGTGAGGACTTTGACCAGAGAACGAGCCAGAGGAGCATCATTCACAGGATTAAAGAAAGACACAGCTCTTCCTGTGTTTCCACAGCGGCCTGTTCTCCCGATCCGATGGACATACTCCTCAATGTTGCTGGGCAGGTCAAAGTTCACAACGTGCTGTACGTGTTCTATGTCCAGTCCTCTAGCAGCAACAGAAGTGGCCACCAGCACGGGACACTGGCCTGTGCGGAAGTCACTCAGAGCTTTCTCTCGCTCTCGTTGTTCCCGGTCACTGCAGGAAAAATAAATATAAACATTAAGGTTATTCACCCCTTTTCATAGCAGCCTCACCCAAATTAGGAGGCTGCTATGAACATGAAGAATAACAAATCAGTCTGTTCCAACAAATCTGCAAAACACTGAATTTTATCAGGCATGGAACATTTGCAATACAACTTATTTGCTTTTTATTTGATAAACAGGTTGACCAAGATGCAAACCGGAAACTGTAGGGAAATACCCCCTTTTCGGCAAATAAAGTCAACAAAAACATGTTTAAAAATGTAGTTAACTTATATCCTAGGCAACGATTCACTAAACTGTGAAAACCTATATACACAAATACACAGATATAAATACAAAACATGCACATACAATAAAACCCCGCTTTTCGCAAGGGTTACGAGCGCCCGCCTGCTATTATCATTATTATTGTTGTTGGATACGCCAGGTAACAAGAAGCCCATGCCATTCACCCTTTTGCAGACCTTGTCTTTGTTTTGGGACATTAAAAGCCATGATGAGACTGATGTGGCACTACATGCTGGGGAATTATTTTCTCCATACTATGAAGTTTGGCATCTTAGGAAACAGCTTGCAGCCTGTAGGCTACTCCGCAGTTGTCAATGTTTAAGCAAACTGCCGAAACCATAATGTTCATTTTTATTTTAAGAATAATTCAATCGTAATTAAACCAAAAAAAAAAAAAAAGACAGCCTTTCCCAAACGTTTTCCGCCAAAGCTCATTTAGCCCCCACCCCCATTTCATTATTAACCTTTACTGCACTCAAGTTGATGGAAACCCATCATAGCGAAAGAAAACTTTAATCCATGTTACACACACACACGCACGCACGAACGAACGAACAAAGAACATCCTGTAACCCAACCCCTAGCATACTTCAACAAGTAGCACAACACAAGGGGCATGCAGGAGCAACAAGAAATGGCTAATTATGTTTTTGGAAAAATAAACACTGCTAAAAGACAGAAATCATTGAATAAATAAACTGGATGAATACTGTTTTCTGAACACCCACCAACAGTGCTCACATGGTACAGTGCTGCTTCACAGCTATAACACTATATACCTTGTTTGATCATCACATTTGTTAATACACTAAATTGACCTACCCATGGATGCTTGTGGTTGGTACCTTCTCCTGGCATAGAAATGTTGCAATGAAATCTGCACTTCTCTTGGTTCCGACAAAAACCATTGATCGCTCTTTTCCTGTGGTAGCAATTGCAAAAATGTTACTTTTTCACAAAACCCAACTGCAGAATAACATTTACACCACTTTGCATAGACCTGTAAATGTTTGAAACACTCAATGCAGGATCACACTTGGGAGACGACAGCTTCATGAGAAATGGGCTCAAAATAGCTGCAGGATAAACTGGTATCAATGACAATTAAAAGGGAATTCTGAGTATACATATTAAAGAACCAGGAACTGGTGACGACTAATATACTCTGAAAAAGTTTAAATGTGCAAATACACTTAGCACCTGTGGTCTTCAGCAAATCCAGCAGATGCTCCCTCTTTGAGTACTGATCCACCTGAATAATTTGCTGCTCCACATCACTGCATGCTCCTCCAACCACTCCCACAGCAAGGAACAGGTAGTCTACCTTTAGGAAATCAGCTGCAAGCCTAGCAAAAACCAAATTACAATCAAACACATACATTTTGGCTCTTTACTGCCTAAAATGGCATCGCACAAGAACCTGCACTTTCATGCACTGCTGTTTTTCCCCCTGCTCTAACATACTTGACTCGACCGACAAGCTAACTATCTGGTCAGGATTTAAGTGTGAAGCTCTAACATAATTCTCAATACTGTCTATAATAACTACACTTACAGCTGTCTGTTTTACCATTCGATCGGCAAATATTAGCATCCATAACTAGTAAAGCCAAAAAATGTAGATTTGAAAAACAGACCTCTGAATATCTTCTGGATATGTGGCACTGAACATGAGTGTTTGTCTTTCTTCTTTAGCTGGCATGCCTGGAAATGCCACTAGCTTACGCATGTCTGGCTCAAATCCCATATCAAGCATCCGGTCAGCCTCATCCAGCACCAAATAACGAAGTTTACTCAGTCCAACCTAGCCAACACCAACAGACAGACCTCTGAATACATCCAGTGGAGTTGCAAACAGTTCCCTTTTACTAAAATTCAAAGGGGGATGCAAAGAGCTTTGACAGCCACTTGACAGTCATTAGAATCAAATATCTGCAAACACTGATCACACAAACATTAAAACTCTTGTAAAGAGATGGAAGGAAGCAAGCAGCAGTATACAGCAAATGAAGGCAGGTGGTTTTAATATTACGGCTGAGCGAGTTCATTTTAAAGCTCTCGCTTCAGTACAAAACTAAAGTACCTTTCCACGACCAATAATGTCCAGCAATCGTCCTGGGGTCCCACACAGCACGTTACAGCCCTTTAACACCTCTCGAATAGTGTAGCCTGTGTTTATACCTCCATAAACCACCACAGGGCGAACACAGGTCCTACAAGAGATTTCCAGTTGCCTTTTAACAGTGTGCCATTTATCAGTTTACAAGCCTAGTTGTTACTGTGTCATGAGAATAGGTTAAATCGGCTTGAGAAGCTACCTATCCATAAAATGCTAGTGTTTCAGTCCTGCATCAAAGGACTCAAATTTTACACAAACACTATCAAGAGTTTTGAACACTTAATTCCTCTCAATGTGTGTTTTTGAAGTTTAGTGCTGTACCCATATGCAAACTTTCGAGCCTCCAGATAAATCTGATTGATGAGTTCTCTGGTAGGGGCCACAATGATTGCCTCAGGCTCTTGCACTTCACTGAACTTGCTGGCTGCCACACCATCAGCCATAAGCTTTTGGAGAATGGGAAGGAGGAAGGCAGCCTAAAGAAGGATACAGGGAAAAAATATATAAATATTGGGCATGGCTCAAAAGTCCACTATCGAATGTTTTAACCCCTCAGAGCGATACCTTCAACTGACAATAGATGCACCACCACCAATTGGCAGCACCAAAGTAATTCATTTCAAAATTAAGTTAAGACCTGAGCCAGGAAATGAAAAGAATGAGCTAAACATTAGTATTTCATCTTCATGACTTATGCACCAAGTCTAACATAAGTCTCCTTATACATTACAGCTTCAGATTAAATTATGGAGTAAGAAAGTTGAATTACACCACTCTCAAAAAGTTATATATAGGGATATTTGGCTTTCGTGTGAAATGTCAGGATGAACCTAAAATGCAGTTTAACCTGTAAAGGTTATCTTAAATGTGACGTTTGAATGTACATGTGCAACTGTTCAATGTTTCAGCACTTTTTTTTACAAAAGTTGCTGTTCTCTGACAAGGAGTTTAACAGGTTTGATTCATAAATCAACCAATAAATTTCCTGGTTCAATCAGAATTAGTATTTAAACAGTCCTCCTTATCATGCTCTTCACATTTTGACATCATGACACCTAACAATTGTTCAACAGTACCTCAACATTGCAAGGCTTCAAACAGGATGTTCTCAGACGGAAGTGGCCACTGAGCTTAGTGTGTCAGAATGTCATCAACAGGTTGCAACAGAGGTACAGAGAGACGGGAAGAGTCACAAAAAGGGCATAGAAGTGGACATCCTTCGATCACATTCCAGACTCACGACCGCTTCACTGTGAACAGTGCCCTGTGGAACCAGATGATGAATGCCACTCAACTCCAGGCACATTTAAGAGAGGGTGAGAGGCTCCCAAGTATTACATCAGACCATTCGAAACTCTTTACATCAGTGTGGTCTGTGTGCTAAACACAGACTCGGGTGTCATCGTCTTTCATGGGCCAGGGAGCATTTACACTGGACGAGGGACCAGTGGGCCTCAGTGCTGTTCTCTGATGAAAGTCGATTCACGTTAAGCAGTAATGATGTCACCAACATCATTGGCGGCCATCAAGGAGAGTGCTATGCATCAGCCTTTGGTGGTGGTGGTGTTAGTGCCTAGCACAAGCCTAATTTCATCTTCATGGACGACAATGCTTCAGCTCATCAAGGTCGCATCATTAAGGAATGCCTGCTGGAGACTGGGGTGGCCTGCACTTTCTCCAGACCTGAACCCCTTAGAAAACCTATGGGATCAGCTGAGTCACCATAATTCTGTACCCCAGAACCTCAACGGCCTGAGGGCCGCCCTTCAAGAAGACTGGGATGCCATGCCTCAGCAGCCAATAAGTCGACTTGTGAACAGCATGAGACGTCGTTGTCAAGCTGTAATTGATGCTCAAGGGCACATGACACGTTATTGAGACACTGACATTTTTTATTGTGGTATGCTCACCACTGTTGTTGGCTTTTGTTTCAACGAATTGTTTGAAATGAGGAAACCACCATTGCGCGCTTCTACTTAAATGCCCTACTTTCATGATACAGTAATCTCCCAGTTTTACGCAGATCAAGAGTCGCGGATAAAGTCACACAGATTTTTTTTTTTTGCGAAACGAACTCAGTTACGCAGAAATCCCCACAATAACGCAGAAACTGCAAATATCCTCTGCATTGTTTTGCAGCAATGAATATATTTTTTCTGGATGTTTTCACACAAGAGGACCCGTTCACCTCGCCGCGGTGTCCCAATACTTTTGTCCCGTGACCTTCTGACTTGCATATCTCAGCGGGGAAAGCACTCAGACACCTCAAACTCCACAGTTCCGTTGATCTCCAGGAGACCTTTCCAGCGAGCCCTCATTTGTATTTTTAGCCCGAGTAGATCAGGGTTTTTTTTCTTCCAAAAACCAGGTGAATACGGGTTTACCTTTACATTTTCTTTAAGGGTAATGCATTAAACGGAGTTTAAAATGAAATTAATTAAATTTATTAAATTCTGGGTTTAGGGGCATATGTAGGGTTTACACTCAAACAAAAATGCCTAAAATGCCTATTTTTAAACAAAAACAGTGCGGATTTTGACTATACGCGGGTGCTCTTGGAACGTAAACCCCGCAAAAAACGAGGGATTACTGTACATCATTGTAGTGTGAACTTTTTACATTTTCTATAAAATTCACCCGAAAGCCAAACATCCCTAACTTTGTGAGTAGTGTATATTAGCCTCGCTGAATACATTATGAAGATGAGATTTTAATGTTCAGAGAATTCTATTTATTTCCCAGCACAGATCAGTTTAATCTTAAAATGAACTACTCTGGTCACAGTCTGTTTTTTAGCCATCTCTAATGTTTTTTTTGTTCTATGTTCCTTCTTCAGGCTGTGGACATGATTCGAGATCATCAACTGAAGGAGTGAACAACTGGAGCATGTTAGCCATTTAAAGACGCAGGACATTAACCATGCCTATGCTTGAATATGAAGTGCTCACCGTTTTCCCTGACCCAGTCTGAGCACAGGCCATGAGATCCCTTCCAGCAGATATTATGGGAATACCGTGTTTCTGAACAGGTGTCGGCTTCACATAACCTGACTTGGTGACATTTCTACTCAGTGACTCACAAAGACTTGCTTCCTGAAATGTCTAGAGGGAAAACATAAAAACAGTACTGAGGTAACACATAATGTACCCCCTAAAACATCAGATTGGTGAACAAACACTGCACCACATACCATAATGGCCTTTGGAGGGTTGCTTCCACTAACATCCACAAGGATGTCATCATACTTGTCAAAGTTTATGCCAGTCTCATAGTGGGCAAAAATAGAGTTCTCTTCCTCTGGTGGTGGAGGAGGTACATAGATGACCTTGGGCCCTTTGAGTATGAGACAACAAAGGGTAAGAAATAACAGTTAGTTATGAGCTTGGCTTACAATCGGATTGCTAGATGCAACTGACTTTTACACAAAAGTACCAACAGAGTGGGAATAGCTTACCTGCGTTAACATCATCTCCTTTCCCCTCTTCACCCGTTACTGGCCCTAATCAATGAAAGGTAAAAAGAAAGAGTAACGGAGCAACTGTTACACTCACTAAACCAGGGGTCGGCAACCAGCTGCCCTTTTATCCTTATGTTGCGGCTCCATGTGTCTTTGGAAAATAAATAATTTAACACTAGAACGGCTATACCTATAACGGCTGCGTGATGAGTTTCGCACAAGACGCTTCCTGATTCCTGCAGTTTTTTCAGCATATTGTCATGCAGCCTGCAACAGGTGTTGTGCAGAATTCAGCCCCCCCCTGCCGGCAGAAGCCCACCGCTGTGCTGGCACGTGCATTACAAGACGTTTGGCGTGAGCCCACAATTACAGGTGCAGTTCCTTTAAGACGTTTTACTCATTCATAGATTTAGTAAACGGCAACAGTGCGCAATCGAACTCATGTTTTTGGTACTCACAACTACATTATTTATTGCAAACAAGAACTAACCCAAGCAATAGCATTCTTACTACATGAGACATTTATTTATTGTCAATCAACCAGATTATGGAACACTCCACAAGTGAAAATAGATCTGCTTCAACAATTCACATATTCCAAAAACTCAAAACTAATTTGTTTTCAAATGCCTTTAACTGTTTGACTGATATTTGAATTTTACTTGGTTTTTAGTAGTGATTATTTGCTTGCACACCACTTTGGTATGACATTTGGCGATTTTTATTAAAATGTGTAAACGTCTCATTAAAATCCATATATGATTGAAAAGTCTCAGACCTATACCCTTCATATAAAAAAAAACCCAAAACCTCCACTTAACTTATCCTGATAAGAAAGGGTCACATCCATGGAAGTCAACTGGGACCTACAGAACATCACTTTTTACTACAATATGTAAAGAGACGTGTGTACATTTGCCTACACCACACTCATATGTCTCTTACAAGGCCTGCTGCTCTAATAGGCCAACAGACGCGATTCTGATTCTGATGAAACAACGTCAATTGACGCGGTCAGCCGTTCTGTGTGTTAAGTGTATTTTATTTTTATTTATTGTTTTTTTTATTGTAAAAATTTTATTGTAAAAATAAACAACATTTCACAAGCAACACATTAGCCTAGTTTTAACACATAGCATAAAAGTAAAAAACAATATA
The DNA here is from genome assembly GCA_037974405.1 of Brachyalestes nurse. Lineage (NCBI taxonomy): Eukaryota > Metazoa > Chordata > Actinopteri > Characiformes > Alestidae > Brachyalestes > Brachyalestes nurse. The sequence goes on from JBBPCY010000035.1 coordinate 4,720,322, forward strand.
GCCAGTGTTATCTTCATTTTAGAGGTCAACAAAGATTTGGGGTTCCCAGTGTTCTCTTTTGTGGAAAGCGGGTCCAAACGGCTCTGAGTGTTAAAGGTTGCCAACCCCTGCACTAAACCTACTGTTACACCATCTAACCTAGAGTGCAAAATAACTTACCCTTGGAAAAGACCACCTCATCTCCTCCTCTGTACCCTGAATTAAATAAGTAATGTCATCACAACATAACCATGTAACAAAATCTACAAAATATATATGCAAGGCTTGAGAAACACATAATTTTTCAAGATAATCACCGCCTCTACCAAAACGTTGCCCACCAAAGCTTCGTCCACTTTCGCCGTCTCTGTCTCCACCTAAAAACAAGCAAAAAAACCCTCTGGTAAAATATAGGGTACATACAATTCCTTCTTGTCTAATCTTTTGTTTTTAAAGGAACAACCTTTGTGATGGACATGGACCCCATTGTAGTTGGCAAAGCTAAGGGAAAAACCTTCCAAAGCTTTCACTGTAGGCAAGGAATCCACCCAAATAAAAGAGCATTGTGTGCTTAGTAACCGACCATACAGTGAAATGGAAGGTGGTGGAAAAAAAGGACAAACCTTTTTAAAAAAAATAAAATAAAATAAAAAAAGTGAATACCTTGTAGTACATCAACTGGCATTTCAGTGTTACACATCTGTGTATCTAGAAGATTTTACGTGTAACGTTTTAAGGCCTATATAAATCTCAGTAAAATTTAAGATAACCTTACAGACTTGTTAATAGCCTATATAAGCCATGAACTAACCTTGTCTGAAACCTCCACGGCCTCCTCTGCCCCCATGACCACTTTTGAAACCTGCAATAACAATGCAAATTGTTTTTTAGACTACACCAGAATTTTTTAAATAATCTGTGTCAGTGCAGTGAAGCCCTTTACCATCATTGCCATTTTCATCAGCCTCTGTGGGAGAAGGGGGGAGAGAATATTGTGAGTTACTTTTCAAGTTACACCTCTTAATATACAAGTGAGCGATTCATAAAAAACGATTACCAGAATTAAACGAACTCCTAAATCCTCCCCTGCCTCTGGCTCCTCCACCCCCTATGATATTGAACAGAAACGGTTAGTGTCAGCATTAAGTCGTGACAGTATTTGACTTCTGTTCGATTACTTGCCTCTGCCGCCTCGTTCACTGAACCCACTGCTATCTCCACCAGAACTTCTCCAGGACCTGCCTCCATTATCTATAAGATAACACTGGACACTGTAAGCACATCAGTCAGTTGCAGAAGAAAGTTGCAGGTATGGTTAGATAACCAAGGCATACCTTCATTATTGCCATTTTCATCGACCTCTGTACAAACACACAATGCACCATTGTTACTTGCATGAAAAAAAGCTTGGGAAGGTTCACCTGAACGGAATCTCTAGTTTTAATACATATCATAAAAGTAAAAAAAAAAAAAAAACACTATGCAGTGTCATCTTCATTTTAGATGTCAAAAAAGATTCGCAGCTCCCTGTGTTCTCTTTTGTGGAAACCGGGTCCAAAAGGCTCTTCGAGTGTTAAAGGTTGCCGACCCCTGCACTAAACATACTGTTAGACCAACTAACCTTTTAGAGTGCAAAATAACTTACTCTTGGAAAAGACCACCTCATCTCCTCCTCTGTACCCTGAATTAAATAAGCAATGTCATCACAACATAACCATGTAACAACAAAATCTACAAAATATATATGATTGCAAGGCTTGAGAAACAAGAAAGATTTTTCAAGATAATCACCGCCTCTACCAAAACGTTGCCCACCAAAACTTTGTCCACCTTCGCCATCTCTGTCTCTGCCACCTCCCCTGGAGCCCTGACCTGAAGTTGAAAACATTTTTGGATGGTTTCACAATATATTTTAAAACATACCGTCACACATTTTTTTCAGCAGACTCCATAACACCATCTTGCTTACCTCTGCTTCCACCTCGAAGTCCAAAACCACCACTGCCACTTTTCCAAGAGTTTCCCTCATTGCCTACAAGCCAAAATAGTGTTCCAGACCTTTATCAAAAGTACAGTTAAATATCTGACAAATCCAAATGCAATCTGACAAATTTTAAAAACAATCTTTGTTTTTGAATTATTTCATTACTGATTAGACTGTACCATTGATGCTGCAGCTGTTTTGCTGGCCTCCACTGTTCCACGAGCTCCCGGATTTTTCTAGATAAAACAACTTAAAAATGACTACTTTCATTCACACATTCCTGATTTGCAGCAGGGGCATTAACAATGAGCATACAGTAGCTATATATCTATATATCTTATGAATGTGGGTAATTTTATGATCAACATGAAAAAAAACTATTAGAATAATTATGACAAAAGATGCAACAAACAGACTTCTTTAAGCACTAAGTGACCTAAAACAACTTTGAAGATTCAATTTGTTCAGCATTTCTCTGTTTGGTCAGCAATATGTGGTTCAGACTTATATGCAAGTTTAGTAAAAATGGATTTACCAAAACTTGAGTTGCTCACAACAGGGCTCTGTGGATGAAACCAAAGAGAGAGAGACACAAATAAAACTTTTTTTTCAAATCCTCAAAATACTACACAAGTTAACCAGATAATAGAGTACATATTAAATGAATCATAGTAAGAATCTTAAGCGGCTGTAGGAATGAGTTAGTAAATTAAACCAGTAATTCCCACAAGGAGGTACCAAATAACATTTTTTCCTTTGTAATCTCGCACAAATCTATTAAACACCACTCCATTTGAATAATGACTTTGCATAGTTGGACATGTCAGAATACCACATGTGCATTCAAAAATCCATAGCACCTTCACTATGAAATACTGTGAATGTCAATTTTTCACACGGCACCACATGAACACCACACAAGCTGGACAGACGTGTTATGTTGCCAAGAAAATTAAGTTGACATAATTCCACCTTTGCCCCAAACATACTCAATCGGCCAAGACGTCTTTTGCCATAGAGCAATGGGGACAAGATAGTAAAAGTCTGTCAATCAAATATATTTTGGTTGACATCCACTTTTACTACTTTTTAGCCTCATAGCTTCAGTGTAAAACTAGACACTTTAGATACAAAACTTGTCTTGGTTGATCCACAATGTGTTGGGTAAAAGACAACTGTTTAAATCATTTGGCAGTGTAAATGGATATGTAAAAGCATGCAAACTGATTTCCAAGCATTGCTCCTTACACATCATTTCAGAACTTATCTCGTCTCGCCATGTCTCAAGGCCAGAGGCACCAAGGCAAGGCCTCTGCACATTGAACTGCTTTCATAAGTTTAAACACACTTCATCATGCTCTTTACCTGCTCTTCTTCCCAGTCATCCATAACTGATCACAGGTGATGTGACCTGAAATGGAAAAAATAAGAAAATGTTGTATTTACTTTTTTTGTATTTTTATGTATTATCTAGTACAGAGTGTGTCCAACAACTATCTGTAGCACACTAATTTGAACACACTATATGAACAAAGGTATTGGGACGCCAGACCAAAAGGGACTTTAAAAGACATTGCACTCAAATACAAAGACTATAATATGTAGTTGGGTCCCCCTTTGAAGCTACGGCATCTTCCATGCTTTTTGAAAGGTTTTCCACAAGCTTTGGGCGCTTCTGTTGGAATTTGCACCCATTCATTCTGTAGAGCATTTGTGAGGTCAGACATTGACGTTGCACGAGCAGGCCTGGCTCTCAAGTCTCCGTTCCAGTTCATCCCAAAGGTGTCGGTCAGTCAAGTTCTTCCACACCAAACTCATCCAGCCGTGTCTGTCCGGACCTTGGTTTGTGCACCGGGGCACAGTCACGCTGAAATAGAAAAGGACCTTCCCCAAACTGTGTCCACAAAGTTGGAAGCATGCCGTTGTCCAAAATGTCTTGGTATGCTGAAGCATTAAAATAGCTCTTTACTGGAAGCAAGGGGCCTAAACCAAACCCTGAAAAACGTGTCCCAATACTTTTGTCCATATAGCGTATTTGGCCATTATCTAGTATAAGGCGTGCCCAACAACGCACTTTAACATACTCATTTAAGCAAAGGATTTAAGTAACTGTTACACGTTAAATATATCTAAAACATGTTATACTAACGCTTAATATTTAACTGTACCTCGCAAACCTGTGGATTTTAAGGCACAAACTGATTTTCCACATACGGAAAATTCTAGTAAAACGCCAGCTTCAGCTTGGTGTTGCTAACTGAATATGCTAACGGCTTTTCTAACATAGCACACCATTATAAGCATCAAGTTATTTTATTATTATTTAATATAAGTCCAAAGTATTTATTTATACATATTTAGTGAATACGGCATTAGACCCAATTTAACTATCGAACTTTACTGAAGTTAGCTTTGACTTAGCAAACGACAGGTTCAACCTTAGAACATCAAATGTAAACGTTTTAAACATTTTACTTCTCATATGGATATCACAAACGTTTTAGTACTAATTTGAACAAATATAAATAGATATAAAAGCATAAACTCAAAAGCTACACGAAAGCTAACTTAGCTAAAGTTAACTAGCAACTGTCAAACGCGGATCAAATGTAATTTTAAAAAGTGACTTTTTAAAGCAACATTAGGGCCATCTCTACTTTACAAACATTTAAAAATATCACTCACGGTCGCGTGCTATTTTTTAAGCTTGTCCCCTCAATGTTAGAAAGAGCAGATGGAGGGAAAGAAAGTAATACGAGGAGAGAAAGGAGAGAGAGGGCGGGAAACAGAGAACAGACTGATCCTGGTGCTCATTATTTAACACCTCGTGTTCCAGTGCAGTCAGAGGTTTCATAAAAAAATTTCATAGTAATTAAAGAGAAAGAAGCACTGATAAAACTACTGCCTAATTTACATACATATACTTATATAGGTAAAAACAAATAATAATTCCCTTGCTGATTTTAAAATCCTACATGTTGAGAAAAAAACACTGATAAAATTCTCTAATTTAAAAACAGATATTGCATTTAACCCATTAATGTCTCTGTTCTCAATTTCTGTTGGTCCACATGTTCTTAGAATTTGCCTGAGCACAAATCTGAAAATAAATTAAAACATCATATAGCGAAAAAGTGAGTTTTATAACTATTGGTTTTAAATATTGTGTTTTGATAACATGGGCCTATTGATTTTAACAAAAAATCCAATTTGATTGTTAATATAAGTATAAAAATGTCATAAAAACATAGAATACAAATTCAAAGCTTGGATCTATGTTTGTCTGAAGTATAACTATAGAAACTGTACTTTTTTATATTATACTTCTTTGTTGTACAGCTTTACTGCTTCTACTTTTTTTCGTTTGCATTGTCCACCTTGCTGTTGTAACAATGCAAATTTCCCACCTGTGGGACTAATAGAGTAAAGTGGCCCCTTATAGTCATACGTGTGGGGGCGTATCAAGGGTACTTCAGTGCAGAAGTGGTGTCCCTAGCAGTCTTGGGATTCAAACTCACAACCTTCTGATCGGCCTAGTTGTCTATTTACTGTTTGTCTACTGTCTGTAACTTGCACTCTGTTGAATGTTTATGTTGCTATTTGTTGCTCACTGTTCCACAGAGAAGTCATCACACTATGTACGTCTACACAGCTACTGATAACAATGAAGTATAACCTTGAACCTTAAGTGCATGTGCTGCTGGTAGTCACTTGCCTGGACAGTGGACTTAGGGTCTAGTGGAGGAGGGACTAAAATCACTTTGATTTGGAACAGAGCCGGAACGAAATAAAGGGGAATCTCGCGCTGCCGATGCATTATGGGTATTGAAGTTCAGTGCGTGTCCTCACAAAACGCTAGTGGGTTGTATTTGGGCGACACGTTCAACTACAAGTCCGACAAGAACTTTAACCGGCGTGTGATCACGACACGGTTCAGTTTCAAAGCAACTTAGCCTGGGAAAATAAACAGTCTCTTCTGTTTCTCTTGGGAGGTAAGTGACTACAGCATGATTTCTTCACAGGTAATGATAACAAACAAACAAACAAACAAATAAGTGTGATAAAAATCGTATTTACGGCTTGGTAATTGCAGAGAGAGCCTAAAGACTTTAGCGTGACACTTCTTGTTTAGCTAACCACATCACCAGGCAGAACAGATATTTCTGTGTTTGCGACTATTTAAATAACGTTACACATTTAAAAGATGCTGTGTGCATAAAGCTGATTTATTTATATTATTCATCTTTTTCCAACCTAATGAGCTGCGCTGGTTTATGAATCACATCTGCATGAGAGAGCTTTCAGCTGATCAAGCAAGTTCATGAAACTTCTCTTTCCTGAAAAGTCTGATTCAGCAGACTTCATGTTCTTCTGATTAAAGTTAAAAAACCTTTGTGTCCAAACCATATGATGGGTAATTGTGCTGACCAAAATAATAGCTGGCGCTATAACGTTGTTATTCTGTTTTAAGAAGAGTATTTCTAACAGTGTCACCTGGCTGTCTCGATACTATTGCAGTGGCAGCAAAAATGTTTCCTCATTCATGATCATAATCTTGTGAATGGTTATTGTCGCCACATGACTTTGGCTTGGCTTTATATGACTTCAGATGAGGCAGAAAATTAGCAGGATTTCATACAAAACTCTAATTGATCTGATTTGTTCTTATCTATCTATCTATCTATCTATCTATCTATCTATCTATCTATCTAACTACTCTTGTAGTTATTTCTAAATCTGAAAAGAACTTATTTTAGCGATATGCAAGTTGGAAAAGAAGTGTCTTACATTTACATTTTCATACCAGTCACCTTGCTAGTGAATTTGGCAGGCTGTTGTGTTGCCCGCCTCAAGAGTAAGGTCATGATTTAGGTGGATGTGAAGTTCCCATTCACCCCTCACCGCTATTAGTCATGCTCACATGCAGGGATGCCATGTCTTCGGTTGCACTTTCCTTGCAGACCACATGCACTGCCCCTCACATTCAAAAAGGGACATCTGGTTTTATCAGTGGAGTGCCAGGTTTGTTCCACTTTTTGAAGTAAAATGGGATTTCTGTAGGTCAAACCACATCACGTATGAGTGTGATGTTTCATGTTTGCAGACGGATTGTTGTCATGGTATTTCGAGACCTCATTCTCTTGAATAATTGTGTCCTTTCTGAGCAGTGTGCTGTTACTCTGAAGAGTGTTTGTGACTGCTTATTGTGTGCACAGGGGATGATTTTCAAGTGAAGCACTGAATCGGATAAGACCATGGAGGAGGACTGGAAACCGTTACTGGGCTCAGCTCAAGCAGGAGAACACTACGCAGACCAAACGGACTCCTTAGACTCCAGACAGAGAAGGTACAATGCTGTCTAAAATGGCATAATGTACACCATGTATGTTACCTTGTAGCCTAATTTTTTTTAGACGACTGTTCAGAGGAAAATCAGATTTATACACTGTATTTCCCACTGTATGATTAGCTAGTTTAGTTTTTCAAAATTGTACATTGGTTTTGCAGTCAGTTTAGTTTAGCTAAAAAGCTTATGGAGTGGAAGTCTATGTCACCTGGAATAGTCCCTTATTGTACTGGCCTTGTAACTCCCTTGTGCCTGTTATGCTTGGAGCAAGGAGAAAGATGTGTGTAAAAAGTTTTTGAAGGAGTTGTAAAGAAAATGTTAAAGTAATCACTCTTGTGTACAATTAATTGCATTCATTTGGCAGATGCTTTTATCCCAAACGACGCAACAGTGTGAGAAACAGAGGAGAGTACTAAGTGCTAAAATATTGCTGTAAGAGTAGTGCAAGAAGATATAAATAATATAGTTGCTAATGCCTTCTTAGACACAAGTTATACTGGTTTTAAGATAGCCGCTGCGATATCTATAGTGTGCAATGAGAGTACAAAACCTGTCACATGAATGTCACCTCCATACCATGTTAAAAATTAAAGTCTAACGCCAATAGTCTGAGGTAGATGTTAGAGGCAGTGGAGTAGTTTTCCTCTCAGATATACTTGGATCTGAGGTTATAAGTGTATTACAAGGTAAACCTGAACACTGTTTATACACACAGTTTCCCATTTACTAAGCAGAAACTCTATAATGGACATCCCTAATGGGCCATACTGCATCCAGCTGGTTATAAATTGTGGTACACTTTTCAGACTATAGCATGTTAAGTATTTGAAAGCTGTCAGTCTCAGTTGACCTTTCAGTGGACCCCAACTGCAGCACTGGAGGGCCAGTGTCCAGCAGAGTTTGGTGGTTACCCTCTTAAAACACAGTCACTAAATCTAGAAAGCGAGTCAACCCAGGTGTGTTTGACCACTGAAGTCACCAAAGTGTGTTGGACACTGGCCCCCCTGGACTGGAGATCGCTGGATAATTTTATGACACGCTCTTAGAACAGCTATTAATTATAGTTTTCACATTGTATTTCATTTCTGAGGCTGGTAAAAGTTGGGGTGTGGAGTGTTTGGAAATGCTGCTGCTCATTCCCATCCAAGGTCTTGTTTCAACATGACAAACATGTCAGTTTGAAATAATCCAGTTGGGTATTTCACAAACACGGACCAAAATGAGTGACTTGTCCTGCAGTTATGTCCTCAGAAGAACACCCCACAGCTTTTTAATTGCTGTTATTTTTAGCCCACCTTGTTGTGCAACTTCCACTGAAAGTGTCTGTGCCCTCGTGTTCTCAGAACGCTCTTAAGCTCTGGTTGTGTGATGTGCCCACACCTACATGCTGAAATGTTTTGCGTGTATATTATCGCAGCTCTAGATGGCTGTAAATGTTACCTTCACAGGGAGCAGCTGGTTGCAGTTTGTGTTCAGTGAGATGCTTCAGTGCCCGTCAGATTTGACTTGTTTGGCTCAGAGACCTGTGTCCTCTTAAAATATAGAAAAAGATCCAAAGTGAGAAGGATCAGATCAGCTTGCAGTCAGACAGCATGTTTGAACTTGATAATATTCTGTGAAGTATTGATATCAAAGCAAACCTAGTAAGCTCTGATTAAATAGCTTGGCATACTTGGGGGGGGGGGGATCTCACATGAGCTCTCATCACTCTGCCTTATCAGGCCTTTCCACGTGGAGCCCAAGAACATCGTGGAGGACTCGGCTCAGGAACGAGTTTCTTCCGAGGCATCAGCGCTGAACAGCAGGTTGCACTACTACAGCCGCCTGACTGCCTCCTCAGACAAACTACTGGTACTCTGCATGACCCTTCTCATTGCAAAGCCTATTACACCAGTCAGCTACATATTTCACAAATCAATCCATGCCACAGTACTTTGCAAGCATGTGGTTATGAGGGGTGTAAATATTCAAACTCACAATGATTTGACTAAAGAGAAAACAAACTGGTACAAAAGCCAATGTGCAATTATGTTAGACAGTAAGTGAATAGTCAGTTCTTGCAGGGGAAATGGGCAAGCAAGGATCTGAGTGACTGAGTGCCATTGGCAATTGTCTTAATTCAGAGTTGTATTTATACACTGTGACTGCAGAAACTAAATCCACAGAATATATTGATAAAGAATATTATTACAATTGATTATAATCAGGTAAATATTCCACATCAGTGCAGTTGGATTGCTTCAGATCCAGATACCTTCAGATAACTATTTAACCCTTAATGGTTAAATCTGAAAAAATTATTCAGTCAAGACTTTGCCTACTGGATGAGTGGCTCGCTGGATGAGTGAATGAGTGCTTTGTATGGCTGAGGTCTAGAGATAATCCCTCTTTTTCTTATCTCAGCCCTCTGCAGTCAGTGTTTATAACCAGCATTTCACAGTAACAACCATATTTATTATTCCTTTGATTTGGAAAACAGGCACTTAAGTGTCCAGCATTATTCAAATCTAGCTGATTAGTCACAGATTGGCTCTGGTTCTCTTCTTGAATGTAAATCCTCCACATGCTTTACATAAGGATTACTTGGATCAATTCTAAGTGACCTGTCTGCAACAGACAACCACATGTATATCACAGGGTAATGTTTTTTTGTGCTCGTCTTTTGTAGACTCTTCCAGACCATGTTATCCCTCCACCTGAGGAAATCTATATTTATAGCCCTCTTGGAACAGCATTCAAAGTGCATGGCAAAGATAGTGATGCCAAAAACCCCAGCATTATCACCATGTATGTATAAATGACTTGCAAACACCTTAATGTCCTAATTGAACACATCATAAGCATGGATACTGTAAATATTCCCTTTCATGCCTGTTGCATCAATCTGTTATAATTTAAATTCGTTATTATTTGGTGTTAATCAAGGCATTTTTGTGTGCCTGTAGATTTGCTATATGGAATACGATGATGGGGACATCTATATTGAGCATACCATGGGGAATTAAGCAGGTATAGTTTTGTTTTTCTTGTTTTCTTTATTTTTGCCTCTTTTTTTATTATTATTATTTTTATTAATGTCTGCAGCCTGTGTCCCTCAACCTCCCTCACTTCCATTGAACTAATTTCTTTGATTTCCAGGCTGGTTTCACCTTGGGGATTCTCATCGTCATCCTAATGGGTTTACTGACCCTTTACTGCTGCTACAGAGTGCTCAAGTCCACTAAATCAATACGTAAGCCTGCCGCACAGTTTTCCCCACAATGACTGGATTATGGCATAAACATCACTCATTACATCATTTCAGTGTTTTTTCCTGAGGTTTTGTGAACAGATTAGAACGAACAAACTAGCAAAACAGCAGGTTCACACTGTACCTTTTTTAGGAAGAAGTAAATCAAAAATAAAGATGAAATAATAAGATAAGCTTAGCATAGGCATTGTGATACTCTGGGCAATGTGGATGGTTTATTATACGCACAATTAAATGAATAATTCAAAAGTAGTGTATTGCAGTTATTTTTAAAGTACTGCTATATGAACAAAAGTGCAATAACGTTCGGTTTGCAAACACTTAAAACAAATAAGGGGCTTTTTAACAGCAGTGTTCCCTTTAACACAGTTACACAGTTACAGTTCAAATGATTCTTGTAAATCTCAACTTGTAATGTAATCAAATCAAATATAAAACCTAAATCATTTGCCACTGCAGGTCATTTAAGTTTTATCTAGTTTGTTATAGAAAAACAAGTCACCCTCAGAGTCCAGATTATTATAGCAGCTGCAAAGGAGGACCAACTCCAAACGAAAGTCTATGTATCTGAATGCAGTGTCATCAAAGTTGGTGTAAGGGTCAGGCTACTTTTGTCTATATTATATGGACAAAAGCATTGGGAACCCTGACCCCCGCGAAAGCCAGACGAGACATAGAACTGCAGAAAAAGCAACAAACTTTCAAAATAAAAGGGTTTTTTAAAAATGTGTTTACGTGGCCTCCAGGTTCCTTAGATCTCAATCCAGTTGAGCGTCTGTGAGATGTGCTGGCCAAAGTAGTCTGTTCCGTTAAGGCCTTGCCTTGCCGTTTAAAGGATCTGTTGCTAACATCTTGGTGCCAGAAACCAGAGAGCTCTCTCCAGAGAGCTTGTGTAGTCCATGTTGATCTGTCAGAACTGTTTTTGTAGCACGAAGAGGTCTACACAGTGTTAGGCAGGGGTTTTTAATATTCTGCCTGTACTTGGAAAAAATATGGTGTTGTAATTTATGATGATAACATCATATTGCCCTTTTTACTTACGTTATGACTTAGAAGCTGGGATAAACTTTAAAACTTTATTTCTCATGTTGTTTAAGTGCATCCATAACCTTGCCCCTCCTTATCTGTGTGATCTGCTTCATATCGCCGCTGCTTCCCGCTCTCTCAGATCTTCGCCTGCCGCTCATTTTGTTGTTCCTTCTGCACATCTTATCGCCATGGGGGACAGAGCTTTCAGTCGCTCCGCTCCGGTCATAAGGAATATAGATTCTCTTCCCTTATTTAAGTCACAGCTCAAAACGCACTTGTTCAAACTGGCTTACTCGCTTTAAACACAGATTTTACTTGTTGTCAAATCTTTTGTTTTGCTGTTTTAATTTATTATTTTATTGATTGTTTTTTTTTCTCTCTGTAAGGTACCCTTTATTATTTATTTATTATTATTAGTCAGTATTCTTTCAGTCTGTATTGTGACTGTGTTCTCAGATTTTGTTTCTGAGATTGAATTGGCACAGCACACACTTCTCTAGAGCACATGGAAACAGAAAGAGGAGAGGCTCTTTTAGCAGGTCTGTGCCACTGTTGACACATTACAGTGCACTCATTGCTGAGCTGTTTCCTGCTGTCAGCACGTGGCTGCAGGAACAGAAGACCCTGTGCTTATGCATTTGTAACATTAAGTGCAGAAGGTTACATTCACGTTGGTTTTCAGTCGTGCTTTTGATATGTTCTGGCAAGAGCCCTGAAAAAAGCCAAATATCAATTATCTTATTGTTTACGCTCACAACAGTATCTTAACAAAAGAAATGACCGTTCTCACAGTTTGGTTGTACAGAATATCATGGTTTTCATATGTAACAATTTAAATAACTGCTGATAAATCCATACACCTTTTTTTTTTATTTTAGTCCATGTTGTTTTTAGGTATGTTTAGTCCTGGGCAGGCTGTAGTTCATTCTTTAGCAAAAAGTTTTAATGTGCTTAAATACCGAAAATATTAAGAAGCAGACACAATAATTAAACATGATGTCTTTTAATTGTAGCATGTGTAGATACCTCAGACTGGGAGTTTCCGGATGTGTGTAGATATTACTTTGGGGCGTTTGGACAGTGGTCCAGTCTGTTCTTCTCTCTGGTGTCACTGATCGGAGCAATGGTGGTCTACTGGGTGCTGATGTCCAACTTCCTGTTCAACACGGGAAAATTCATCTACAGTAAGTGGCCATTGTGATTGTCATTCCGTTTCTGTGATGATTCCCTGATAGTGATTTCATTACTGTGATGAATAATGAAAATAAATCTTCCCTCCCTTCCACCAGACTACGTTCACAACGTCAACGTGTCCGATACAGAGTTTGGGACAAATGGAACAGAAAGAGGTGAGTACTCTTTGATTTCTGATTTTGGATTTTTCTTTTTTTCCATTCAAAGGTGGTTCATCTGTGTAGTGCTGGTCATGTCTAACTCTACCATCAACTTGGTGATATACACAAATGAACCACTTTATTAAATCCACCTAGCTTGTATCTACATCCCTTTCCATTTCATCATCTCCACTTAACATGTAAGTGTCCTTTATAATCTACAGTTACAAGCTGCAAACCATCTGTTTCTCTGTGTTATTTCTTAGCCCTCCTTTACTCTGTCCATTAATGGTCATAACAGCAGTGACTTGTAAGTGAAAGGTTTGTGTGTGTGTGGCTGGTTAGGATCTCACACACAGGAGTGCTACTGGAGTTTTTAAGCTGAGAATAATGAGTTGTGACACTTTGATGTAATTTATCAATAAACAATATCAATTAACAATAAACAGTGTCAAATTATTCATCCCTGCTGGAGGGATGGACATTTAATTGTTCAGTTAATGGTAAAGTGTTATATATATTTTTAAACTTGGCCACTAATAGCTTGTCTCTGTTTGCTTGTAGAGTAAATGCAGATGAGTAATTAGGGCCTGGGATTTTATGGTGGGGTGCACGACATAATGAACGACCCTCAGTGAACTTCATATATACCATATAAACAAAAGTGGCCTGGTGGTGTTATAGATATTAAATTGTCCCCAGATATGACTGTGTGTGGAAATGTGTTTCCTTCTTTTTTATCTACTCAGCGATAGACTGGTGTTTCTCCAGGATGTTTCTCTGCCTTTCGGGCTATGAGTGATATTTTTTTTTTTTTTTTTTTTTAAACAGTGAACAGAAAAAGGGAAAAGTGGTCTTATTTTTTTCCATGGCTGTATACTGTCAGGAACCTTTTTTAAACAATATAATGTTCTATAAGAATCCTAGAACTGTAAATCAACACCAAGGACCTTCTGGAACGCTATAATTTAAGAGCATGGCCATAAATCTTTATTCACCTCCTCTGTTCCAGTGGTGTGTCCATACCCGGATTTGGATCCAGACAGGAACCGTAGCATTTCCCTGCATTATGTCCGTGACAACAGTACAGGTACCGACGTGTTCGACCAGTGGTGGAGTAAAACCAACACCATCCCCTTCTACCTCATTGTTCTGCTGCTGCCGCTGCTTAACTTCCGCTCAGCCTCGTTCTTCGCCAGGTTCACGTTCTTGGGTGAGACACTGACTCAACAGTCACTCTCGGGTGGTCTGCATGAACACAAGGGTCACTGACGTTCTTAGCACTTTTACATTTTTTAAATGAATTACATTTAAACTGCATCAGTGCCTGTACGGTCCGATTAAAATCTACTGCACTGTCCAAAAATACTAACATCATAAATGCACCCTAAAAGGTACATCATGATCTTTAAAGTCCGAATGTGTACCTTGCATTAAGGTACAGCACACTTTGATCTTACATTTTTACTTGATTTTAGGTTTGTCCAGTTTTATTTTTATTAAATATAATAATATATAATGTGGATATATTTTACTTGTTTTTATTATAACCTGCTATTGTGTCCAATTTTTGTCATGGAAAAGAATTAAGGAAATGTAGAGAATATTTAAATACCAGCTAGTTTGAATATTGATGTTTATCATAAACCACAGCTGAGCAGCCTTTCATCCTGTGGTCATATAGTTTGTATATCGGCTCTTTTTATTCCCCCCCCCCAACTGCACAACACATACACAACTCTTTGCGTTGTCCTGTGTAGTACTGATTTGTTTATACTTCCATGATGATGCATATTGATGATGGACCTCTGTGGCTTTTTTTGGATGAATGTTTTGTTTGTAAGGTTAGTCACATGATCAGACCATTGAGTAAGATGTCATTTTTGTTCCTCACAGGCACAGTTTCGGTGGTCTACCTGATCGTTTTGGTCACCCTCAAAGCCTTTCGACTTGGATTTCATCTCGAGTTCCACTGGTTTCATTCCACTGAGTTTTTCGTTCCAGGTAAATGCCGATGCAGTTTTCCAGTAAGCGGTGACTCACTGTTTACCAGGCCTGCACAACAAAGAAAAGTATGGGTCCATGGTACAATGTAGTTACATTTAGGAGCTGTCATTAACTGATCACACATGTTTTGCCCCTAACCATCAGACTACGTTTTATATGAGTTGCTTAGTTTATTGTGAACGTTGGTAAGGAACAAATTTGCTGAACTAAAATCTAAAAACTTTGTCTAGTGAAAATCACCCCTTGTTGTTCTGAAGTTGGAATGCGCTAGAAAAGTATTTTCTAATGCTCCATTGGGACCACACAGATCATTTTCTCATAACAAACATCTGGAGATGATTAGGCTTATTTGTGTGTGCCAAGTACTGCTGTAGACTCCATTCTAGAAACCAGTTCAAGTCCCAGCTTTTTCACATCCTTGTAATTTATGTAGGACACATGTAAGGGGTTTTTCTGTTAAATAGTTAAAATAAATACGTGATCAAGATGAATACCTTTTTATGCAAACAACTTTAAAAGTCTTTGCCACAAATTAACACGTGAACAAGCACCCAACTTGAGTGTTACTTTTTACCTCATATTCAGGGCCGATTGAATAAATCATTTAGATCGATGGTAACAGTACATAATAGAGGGTTTTATGTCAACTTACCACTAATGCAATGCAATCCCATGATTTTAAAAACCGAAGTTTCTTTTATCCTAAATTTTTATCAAATGTGTTTTTACCTCACAAATGGCATGGTGAATATGAAATATATTTCATTTAACCAAATCAATTGTACATTTTTTTTTATTCATCTATGAATGGACAACAGTTTTAAAGTTACACTGATCAGCCACAACATTATAACCACAGGGGAAGTGAATAAAATTGATCACCCATCAAGAGATGGACATGGTGGTTAGACGAAACAGCAGGTCTTGTGGGATGTTGTCAGTGTGCTGTGGTTATTACCCACAAATCATCCGAGGCAGGACAACCTGTTAACCGGCTACGGGGTCATGAAAGGAAGGCGAGCTGATGGTGACTGCATGATGCTCTTAGCAATGTTTTAGGAAACCTTGCATCCTGGCATTCATGTGGATGTTATTTTTGGCATGTCCCACCTGCCAAAACACTGCTGCAGACCAGGTGCACCCCTTTCCAGCACCGGGATACCCTAAAGGCACAGGCCTCTTTTAGCACAATGCAAAACATTTTCCAGAATGATTTGAGGAGCATAACAAACAATCCAAGGTGTTGGCCTGGCCTCCTAACTCCCCAGATCTCAATACAACAGCTTCTACTTGAACATGATGCTGCATTACGTATTCATATTCAGGCACCTAATTGATGGGCATTCAGGCTCCTACACAGCGTAGGAGTGGGCAGTGTTACCTAAGCATTCACAACGATTTTCACAGCGCACTGTTTGTATCCTGATATTTTGCATTTTTCAGGTCAGCTAGTGAACTGGGTCAGGCCCTGTAAATAATCTGCATAGGTCAACTCATGCATACTGAACAATGCAGACCCGCATTAACCCCTTAAACCATGAATTTAAACCCTGATTCTATTATAACTGTGTGAACTTCAAGAATAATTGGTGGGAGAATTATATAACATCAGAATGTTCCTCATATCACATACGTGGAGTATGTTATCAGCGTAGTTTGTTCAAAAAACTCCAAAATGTCCTGTTACATTGATTTCTCATGTGTGTGCTGGTTTTGTGTAGAGTTCAGGTTGTTGTTCCCTCAGCTGACTGGTGTTCTCACGCTGGCCTTCTTCATCCACAACTGCATCATCACCCTCATGAAGAGCAACAGAAATCAGGAGAATAATGTGGGTGCCCTTTTCCTTCCATTCCATTATAATACCATTATCCCAGGTCTACCCCAGGCCTGTAGTCCACAAGCTTTTAACTTTCCATTGGCTGGATTAACCCATAAAATACATTCGAGTGATGCCGTAAAAGAACAATTTTACTTAGATGAATATAAAGAAACATGGCACAATAGAAAAGGTCTTTACCAAACATGTTATTTGAAGTTCTTTAAACTTTAAAAAGGTTCTTCATGCTCACATATCTCTTTTACAAAGTGCCTCTTTTAAGAACTGCCTATTGAAAGGTTCTTGAGAGAAGCAAAAATGGTTCTTCTAAGGCATTGTGTAAATAACAGTATTTCTAGTCTCCTTAATTTCAACAGTGTGTAATTAAAAAGCTAATGAGCCAGAATGGATCGGTTATATATAATATAATTACAATTGTAATACTCAAACTGTACAGAAGTTCAGATGAAACCGTTTTACCAAAGCTGTTCTTATGAGGTTTTACCTAATGATTTGAGGTTTACCTAATATTTTTCAAGGACATGTATATCCATGCTGATGCATAAACCATGTACAAGTTTTAGTGTTATGGAGAAATATCATTTCTGTAGGTTTACATATACAGTAAAAAAAAAAAAGTGCAGACTATTTAGTATATTAGCCCAGTCCAGCTTAAACCTTTAAGCAAAGATCTGGCAATACCAGTATGGCATTGTTGTGCATTTCTGATTTTCTAGTTTTTCATCTTTGTAATAATAAATTATACAGATTTAATTTGCTAGGACCTTTGCCCTGGAGAATTCAGTGTGCTGAGAAAGTCTGTGCTGAGAGTGCACCGTGCGGTCATACAAAATAATATGCAAATGTTAGTCATGCCTATAACTGACCAAACCTCTGACACTGTGCTTACTGTACTCTGTCCAAACTTTATGCAAATGAGCTGAGCAGTGACCTCACACGGTTGAATGGTGCGATTGTCACACCCATAGTCACAGACTGAGATTCAACACTCAAACGCAAATGAGTGGGAGATCTAAGAGTTGAACAAACGTGTGAGATGTTGTGTTGGCTGAGTTTAAAAAACAATATTGGGCCCCAGAAAAAAAGCCGCCTCTTACAATTTCAATGTCAATTCATCAGTTTTCTTATGTTTTAGTGATGTCATCAAAGTGGTGGGAACAAAAGCATTGGGACATACTTGTTTTTCATGGTTTGGGCTAAGCCCCTTACGCCCAGTGAAGGAAGTGATGCGTCAGCATTCCAGGACACCACCATGCTTCTGACATTGTGGACACAGTTTGGTGAAGAACCTTTTCTATTCCAGCATGACTGTGTCCCAGAACACAAAGCAAGCTCCATAAAGACGTGGCTGGAGGAGTTCAGTGTGGAAGAACTTGACTGGCCCACACAGAGTCCTGACCTCAACCCCATCCAGCACCTTTGTAATGAACTGGAACGGAGATTGTGATCCAGACCTTCTCATTCAGCATCAGTGGGCACAACTTCCCACAGAAACTCCAAAATCTTGTGGAAATCCTTCCAAGAAGAGTGGAAGCTGTTATAGCTACAAAGGGGGACCAACTTTATATTAAAGTCTATGGAATTAAATGCAATGTCATTAAAGTCCCTTTTGGTGTAATGGTCAGGCGTCCCAATACTTTGGTCCATGTGGTGTACCTTTGTGGGATTTCAAGTTATGAATATTCTGCCCTGATATTTTTAGACACCACTTCCTGTACATCTGCATGATGGTTGACAACAATACTACTGTAGTGAGATTTTTGGGAAGAGGAGTGTTTGTTGTGCACGTCTTTGAGTCTGCACTCTGGGTTTCCCAACTGTTTAGAATTGTATTTCTAATACAAAATAGTTTTGCAATCAAAACAACTGTCATGCTCTGCATAGGAAACAGGTTTTGAATTGTTGAATAGTTCGGAGGAAGGAACGGTAGCCTGACTCAGGAAGTCTGTGCCTTATCCTTACCGAAGAAGAACATAAAAGCTATTGTCAACATCAGTATGACTCTGCTGCGTATCACACTTGGTCAGGCATTTCAGCTTGTTTCACATCATGTATGTTCTTTTTCAGTTTCTTCTGCACTTCCTGGTTACATGCTATGCTACACTAGAAAAAAGAACTGACCTTTATTGACCTCTAAAGCATGTCTGGGTTGATTGCAGAATAGGTGAGGCCACCCAGGTCATGGCCTGACATGTTTTTATAAAATGAGGTAGAGAACTTGACTCTTATTGGTCTTGGAAAGCATATTTGAATGTATTATCCTGCCCATTCTGTTGCCCAATACAAAAAGTCTACCTTTATAAATGAGGCTGCTGATTTGTATATAAATAGTAATTCTATTGGTTTTCTTTTTTCAAACCTCTGCATAGTTAAGTTAGGATATTAACAGTTTGGGGTAGTTTAATAGTTGCGACAGGAATTGGGCGTCACACTGTTGTGTGAGGTTTTGTGCCGAAAAGCGTTTTTAAAAATTAATTCATGGTAGAGAAGTATGTTGTATGTCAGGATATTGTATAGTAAAATGTATTTTTAATGTGTTTTTTTTATTTTACTGCTGCCACTCAGAAAGCACAGCTTATATTGGATAGTATGTAAAATTGCTAAAGTTGTGCTGATGTGTTTACGTGGACATCACAACCCCCGTCAACATAGATTAGATACATTTATCTACAATGAATCAGTTCACATCAAAACACTTAATGACTTTGTGTCTCAACAATTTATTCATTTATTTTTTACATTTGTTTTCTATTTGCAAAATGAGGGGAATTTCCCTTTAAGTGATAAAAGTAATCATTCTCTGTAAACACTGAAGATCTATCGCAAGGGTTTGTGCAATAAAATATAAAAGAATGAAACAATTTCTGCCAAAGAGACGTATTCAAAATCGCCAGTCGAATAGTGCATGTAGTCTTAGAGACACTGTCTTGATGATTCTGTGTGTGTTTTATTGCGCAAAGATTTTCTTAATTGTACTTCACATACTTTAAAGTTTGTGTTTGTTTGTTTTGGGTTTTGCAGGTGCGGGATTTGTCCTTGGCCTACCTGTTAGTGGGAATAACATACCTGTATGTGGGGGTCCTGATCTTTGCTGCCTTTCCTTCTCCACCACTGTCTAAAGAGTGCCTTGAACCAGTAAGACCTTTTTCTCATTTTTGCGGGAATAGTCTAGACGCAGACTTGCTATCACACTCTTCAGAATCAGACCAAACAGGATCTTAAATTTACTACATTTAATTGATTTGTTTTCTATTTTGTATGAGCTGAAGTAGAAACTGCAGTGAAAATCAAGTCATTACGTACCGACCAGTGCTCAGGAGAATGACAGTTATCGCAAATAATAGCAAATATAATGCTTCTCAACCAATTTACTTGTACCATCAGAACTAACTGTTGTACGGTTAATAATAGATTATGCTGCTGACCCTTGACTCTCTCTCTGTCTCAGAACTTTCTGGATAACTTCCCCAGCAGTGATGTGTGGGTGTTTGTGGCCCGGACCTTCCTGCTGTTCCAGATGACCACCGTCTACCCACTCTTGGGTTACCTGGTGCGAGTGCAGCTGATGAGTCAGTTCTTTGGTGAAAACTACCCCAGGTAAACTCCCTCATGTCATTGCTGATGTAACAAAACTTCCAGCTTTATAAGAGAAGAGGCTTTTAAAGGAGAATTTCTTGTATGTTTTGAATGTTTTTGATTTTTTTTTTCTTGCATTTTATTCAGTCTTAGGATTAGCCCTGCATGTATGCATGTACCTCTCCACCCTGCATGTGTGTGACATTAAATGCTTTCTGATGCCACTACTTTGAACAGTTCTAACTCTAAGTTTGTCTAGAATGGTAGGGACCAGTGTGTTATAGTAATGAGTAATTTTGGACCATTCTAGTGTTCCATTTGACATGAAATATTCAGACAATGTAGAGGGCAGCAGACATTTTTAAATGGGATAATTGTCTTGATATGATGGCAATGATGTGAAGTAGGGGTGTAACGGTACAGAAAGGTCACGGTTCGGTTCACACTATAGTTCTGACATCACGGTTCTGTGCGGTTCACGATACAGCGAAGTTAAGTAACAAAAAGTTCTAAAGAATGAGGCTTGGTTTGTCTTCGTTTATTTTAAATAAACAGCAGTGTATTAACCAGTAAACACACACTCTTGCTTATATTTTCGTGTGTGTGTAAGGCAGCAGAAGTGTTACACCAGTAGGTTTATGATTTACTGGCGCTTTTTGGTCCCTCTGTGATTCCGTATTACTTCAATCACGTCTTCTCCGGCGTACCGTGTATTCTCCGTATGACATCATGTACTGAAGCGTAACCCATGTACCGTGACGGTTCGATACCAATACATGTACCGTTACAGGCCTAATGTGAAGCTTAATTCCTGTCGGTGCCATTATCGTTGTGATTTATATGCTAATGAGGGTTGTCACGGTACTTTCAAACTCGATACTGATACACAGACGGAAAACGTATAAAACATAATTGAGGCATATCTTTTTAAATAAAGTTTAGAAAAGTACAAACAAGATCAATGACAACACTAAGTTCCCTGATGTGCTAAAATACAGCAACATAACTATAAGGTAAGATATGACAAATATTTTAAGATTCTCTGAGGTAGTGCAAAAAAAACAAAACAAAAAAAAATATCAACCAGCAACAATGACAACAATTACTTTAGGTTGTCTGAGGGGAGTGCAAAAACCTTTAAATACAAACCAGCAAGAATTACAATATTTTTTTAGGTTGTCTGAGGCACTGTAAGACCACAAAATAACAAGTTAGATAAAAAAAACCAATACAATTACTGTAAAATTAACTTAAACATGTCCCCCTCTTGACTGTGCATTGCATAGTGTGTAGCAGAACAGTAGACTGGATAACACTGGTCTGACTAGTTAACACCAACATCTTTGTAAAACTTAATTTTTAGCTATAGTTGTTTATCAGCTTTTTCAACAGCGACAAGGTTTTTAAAGTATTAAATATTAAAACACACAAGGGTTCAAAATGCAGTGTGCCCCAGTGTACAGTTGACCCCAGAACTGTAGAAAAACTGCAGATTTGTAATATGGTAAAAAAAAAAAAAAAGATAAAAGCCTATAAATGCCTATTTTTAATAGTCTAAACCTTATTATATGCCTCCCAATATTCTCCCGAAACATTTTAAACTCAGCGTAATACATTACCCTTAAAAAAAATGTAAAGCTAAACTCGAGAAACTGTTATCATCCGTGGAATTCGGGACTACATGTGCGTCACAGGGCAGCAGCCAATCAGCAGCAAGGAGAAATGACTACCGCTCTCGGATTGGCTACTTTCAAACCTCTCGCAACTGAGTACAGGGGTATTTCACCAACCCAAAATGCACCTTCTGAATTAGCCTTTTTTTTGCCCACAAACTGGTGACTTGAGAGCATACTTACATTGAGTAGAGTTGGTAGTGTAGGCTGATACTCTTTCTGTCTAGTTGCTGGTCGACTTTTTTCAGCTTCAGTCTGGGACTTTAAAAGAAACAAAACACTATTCAGATACAAATAATGAGCCTCCTAAATTAACTTAATTAAAGTTACAGACGGACCGGACTGATAACCTTTGGTACTGAGCACCCTCATTAACGTTATAGTTTATTAGTAGCCACATTGGCCACTACCTTAATGATAACATTAGTTAATAGTTAATAACGGCCATTAGTTAAACGGCTAATGTTAATGTGTATGTCGGCCATGTCATCTTTCATGATAAGTGTTTAATACTTACATTTTATTGAAACAGCTTTAGTGACCTCTCGGAATGTTAAAATTCATGATGTAGACCAGGGTGTCGGTCTTTGAGATACCTTGCCTAGGATGTTGTGCAAAATGCGCCCAAACGGCACTTTAGGTGGGGTTTTTTTTTGTTTTTGTTTTTTTCATTTTTGACTAAAGCAGCATGGCCACGTTCAGCTCATCAGTTGATACTGATAGTGTTAAGTATCTAATAGTATCTAGTAGTGGGCGATATAACCAAAATCTTCTATCACGATAGAAGCAATTTTCTACCTCGATAACGATATATATATCACGATATCTGGAAATGCATAAATAAAAATTCAGACACAAAGAAAGTGTATTATATAATGTCATTTTATGTAAACTGTGAATTGCAGCATTACTTAAATTAAAAAAACAACCATACTGTTTACTGCAATGTATTGTAAGTTTAATGTATTTTTCTCAGAACAACAGGTACTTACATAGTGCCTGACAGTATACCAGCTCTGTAAAAGCTAAAAACAGTTCACGCCTCCATGGTTGCAGGAACCCTTAGACAGTAATCCCATATTATATATAATTATATAATATTATATAATTATATTATACAGTAA
>JBBPCY010000035.1:4743561-4764902 GCA_037974405.1 Brachyalestes nurse
TTATTTTGGTGAGAGTAACTTAAAAGTAATGCAATAGTAGTGTAATGCTTTACATTTTAAATACAGTAATATTGTAACGTAACAAATTACTTTGAAATGACAGTAACAGGTAATAAATAACGCACTACAGTTTTGAAGTAACTTCCCCAACACTGCAAACAAGGCCTCTAATCAATGACAAAATTGATGTGTGCTCTGAGCATCCTGACTAGTTACAGCTATTCCTTTTATCACCATGGTGTGTTTGATCAAAACTCATTTTGGTGGAAATACTTTGACTGTCTAACTATAGGTTCACATTTTATGTTTTAATATGAAAGCATATCCAGACTAGTAAATGCACAATAATAGTCACAATGTGACATTCTGTCCACATCATGCAGACCATATTCTTTCACTGTAAACATTATTTTCATTTAGCACCAAGGGAATCCCCTCATTTTTACCAAAAGAGGACCGAAAAACGAAAGAAGAAGTAAAACAAGTTTTGAATCTTTGCACTTTCAGTGAAGTCAGCTGAACTGGTCATAAGGACGTGTTTGTAAATCTGGAATCACTGCAGTAAATGAAAGGTTCAGTCACGGGTGAGGCGATGCAGCACATCTTCTTTATATATGATAGACTGAAAAATGGCCCAGTGGTGCAACGTTTGTGAATATTATCAAAAAAAGACTGAATGCAATGATAATTCAGTGTTTTTACCATTCCTTGATGCAGATCTTGCCGGTTCGTGATAGTTTTGAATTTCTTATACTTCTTAATGATTGTTGTTGAATGCTCTTGAATCTCCCTCATAGTGAAGGATGACTAAGGGATTTGGCCCTGTGTCATTTTTATATCCAAGTGAATCGAAAAATCATTAATGACTTCATAAAATTTCGGAAACATTTAGGGCAAAAATAATTAAATATGTTCATGCTTCATTTGCATTTCTTTCATTCTGATTTTTGGGTTGCCAATGTTTGGACACACCTTCTCATTCAATGTTTTTTCTTTGTTTTTATTATTTTCTACATTATTAATATTGACAACAAACAAAATAATGAAGGAACACATGCAGTAAACAAGGTAATGATGGACTGTTGTTTTTTTTAATTTAGTTAAGTGGTTCTTGCCATAATATGGAGTAGAACCGTAGTGGAATAGGATCACTAACTGTGTACCAACCCCACCATCACAACTGATGATCCCAAACACATTAAGAAGGCAAGAAATTCCACTAATGAACTCTTGAAGAATAGCATTCCAGGTCGATTCCTCATGAATCAGAACAATAGGTGATATTTTCAATATTAATCTACAACAATGTAACCAATAGTACAAACAAAGGAAATTGTTGAATGAGAAGGTGTCAAACTTTTGACGGGTAGTGTATGTGTTTTTCACTTATGGTCGCTTTATTCTCAGACTAAACCCTACCTCATAATAAAAGTTTTGATTTTATTTTCTATTTTCAGTATAAAGTACATTTGAAGTATTTTTAATCGTCTTTAGCGAGGGTGCCAAATTATTAACAAAATGAATATATCACTAAATGACAAAAGTAACCCAAATTGAGGACTCCAGCATGCAAACGTCTGTGCACTTGAATAAAGAATGCTGTGTTTTCTATGCGTGACTGCCAGTGAACACACACAGAGGGAAGTCAGAGGTAAATCTGTTGGTCACTGCTATATCAGAGTGCAGTGTCTGGAGGCATATCTATACAGGGCTCTGGTGTAAAACACAGTGTGTTTCTGCATCTCGCAGAGGCCCTGAACAATGCTCCTTTCAGAGCCCCCTGCTGTTTTGACTGGAATTCAGCCACTAAAACACTGTGCTGCAATTAGGCTGACCCCAGGGCTGAGGGTCAACATCTGGGTCCCTCAGTGGCTGTCAGAGCAGCTGAAGTGATTGCTTTAATGCTCCGCCTGGGTGTCACATTCCATTTATCTTCTGATGCTATTTACTGAACACTTTCGCTCTTTTTTTGGACAGTGTCCTCACATTTGTTTAGATGTAGATGAGGACTACTGCTTTAGCTTCCACTTTTTCATTTAAACGTCAGCTCCTTATCATTTATGCAGCACTTCACCAATCTACTACTACCACCACGAATAACAATGTATTTCAAATGTGCTTAACCTTACCTTACTTTACCCCTGAAAATACACCAAACCCCTTCGTTTGAATGGAGTGGCCATTCATTTGTGAACCGATCCCTTAATTTTACCTTAAAAGTGGATTTAAGGCATGAGTGTGAAACCCCTCAGTCTGAAACATAAAGCACGAATTCAGGATGTTCCATTATTTAAGGCGCAAATTCAGTAGTTTTACCCCGTAATCAGCCTTAATCTGTGCATTTTCCCCCTTAATTTTCCTTAATGTCCTGGAAATTAAAGTCAAAATGAAGGTAATTTTAAGGGGTTTGGTTTCATAGTGGCAGAACTAAATTAGTTTTTGGTTTGACACAAATTCAAAGGTGATGCAAATAAAACAAATGCTTTGTAACAAAGAACTGGGGAAATCCCTGTCCTGTTCCTGCATGACTGGGCCCCTGTAAAGACATGCCTGGTGTGGAATACCTCCAGTGTTCTGACCTCAAACCAGCTGAACACCACTGAGATCAACCGCAACATCAGTGCCTCACAAATGGCATTTATTTAAATATGTATATATATTACACCATATACTTACAATATATATATATATAACTATATTCAGAGATTGTGATGTTCTTTCAGATTATACTCTATGCCCAAACGTATATGGAAACAAACCCAAATGAGTTTGTTTCATGTCCCAATCCAAAAACATTGGCATTACTTTAAAGTCCTCCACCCTTTGCAGAAGTACCAGCCTTCACTCTTCCGAAAAGACTTTCCTCAAGATTTTGCAATGTTTCTGTGAGAATTTGTACTCATTCATTCAAAAGACCATTTGTACATATATACGTAAAGCACTCTATACTCTCAACAGGTAATGACATCCTAACCATTCAGGTCTAAATCACAACATAACTCGGCATCAAACTGCTGTTAAAAACAAAAGTTCTAGGAGAAACCTAGATATAAACATTGGTATAAAACACCACTTCTCAAATCTTTTTTACTTTAAGGACAGTGGTGGTGCATAGGGTCTTCAAACTTCAGAAAAGTTGTTCACCCTCTCACATCTCTTTAGAAAAGACACTTCAAAGACGTGGTTTCTTTTATACCATCTCTTCATAGAACTTTATTTTGGAGCTTTGCTGTTTAAGAAGTGAAAAACCAGTTCATTACTTTAATGTCCCTGACTGTGTTCTGATAAAGAGGAACACTGACCTGGATGAAGCTCACGGAGGGACTTTTTCTGAAGTCTGGCCTTTTCAGTGAACAGGGAACTGCTGGCCTGATAGTTCTATTGTGGTGTGTGTGTGTGTGTGTGTGTGTGTGTGTGTGTGTGTGTGTGTATGACAATCAGGTATTCAGCCTGGTGTGTGTCCCTCTCCAAATAACAGTGGTGAGCCCAGACGGGCATCATTTCCACAATCAGGAGTCGCAGTACACATGCTCCATTCTTTCCAAACCATCAAACCACAGTGATGTGCTCCTTGCGGTGCAGCTCAGATCACTTGACCCTGACCCATTTCTTTATTTTCTGTCTTTAATTAGCATCGCCCTCAAATCTCAAAAGTAGAATTCATCTCAAAAGTAGAATGCCCTCGTTTCCTATTTTCGAATCATCTGTTGACGATCAGAAAGCTGTGTGCTAGATGTCTGCATGTGTCATTCTTCGGGCATTTTATTGTTTTAGTCGCTCTGTTATAGGATAATAAATATACATACAGAATATAGTGCTTGTATAGAATTTGATCAGTAAGCTAGTAACCTCTGATCTTTTTTCTTATTTCAGTGTATTCCTGTCTGTATTTAAGTGTATTTAAGTGTATGTTTCATGTATATTGTCACCATAAATGTATATGAACAAATGTATTGGGACATTACATCAACAAGGACTGTAATGACATTGCATTCAGAAACATAGACTTTATAATTGAGTTAGTCCCCTTTTGCAGCTATAACAGCTTCTATTCTTCTTGGAAGGCTTTCCACAAGATACTGGAGTTTCTGTGGGAATTTGTGATCATTTATTCTGTAGAGTATTTATGAGGTTCAGACACTGATGTTGGATGAGAAGGCCTGGCTCACAATCTCCGTTCCAGTTCATCCCAGAGGTGCTGGATGGGGTTGAGGTCAGGACTCTGTGTGGACCAGTCAAGTTCTTCCTCACTGAACTCCTCCAACTTTATGGAGCTGCTTTCTGGACTGGGACCTTTTTCTATTTCTGGAATAGAAAGGTCCTTCACAAAACTGTGTCCACAAAGTTGGAAGCATGGTGTTGCCAGAATGTCTTGGTATGATGAGGTATTAAGATTAGCCCTTCACTGAAAGAAAGTGACCTAGCCCAAACCCTGAAAAACAGGTGTGTCCCAATACTTTTGTCCATATAGTGCATCTCCAGTATAGTAACTTCACATGTGTTATAAGGTAAAAACGAATCCAAGTCATTGTGAAGCATTAGTTAAGTTTTACACAATGTAAAGAACATCCTCTGTGCTCAAGTGATGTAGAAAAATGAACAAGTGGGAAAAAATTCAAGGATATGTAATATATCCAAGGTACGTGTAATATTATATAGTATATATGTAAATACTCTATATATGAATACATTTCTTAAGTTTAAATTTGCACTGTAAACCACTGCTGTAATTTCACATTTTCCATTAACATGCTGCTTTGTAAAGTTTTTGTGATTAATGCTGTCCATTCATAACAATTTACTGTATAACTGAAAATGAAATCCTGTAAAAATAAATCAGATGTCTTTACAAACGTAAAACCAACAGTCACTGATTCCTTTATTTACACAAACTATACAGGATTTCTAAGAAAGAAGAAGTAGTAAAGTTTCAGTGCAGTAGACAAACAGAAAAGTAACAAACATGAAATCAGTTGTTAAGGTTCTGAAGGTGTACACTGACAGTAAATCTGTTGTAGGTTGTAGTTTTGGCTCGTTTGAGGCAGCTGTAAAAACCACCTGTGTACAGTAATGTGCTGACAACTGAACTGACTATCACAGTTATCGTTATAATTTGTTGTAAAGCAAATTATATGTCTGGGTTACAGTATTTTTTACATGTTTTGTGCTCTTTAACTGTAAAGTAAAACAGTCCCAGAAGAACTGTAAAATTACAGTAAAATCTTCTACATATCAACACTTTTTTTATTTTTTCACAATGTGAACTTGACCCTAAGATTTATTTCAGTTTCGGTTTTGATTGAAACAGGGCTGTGGTGTTCGGTTGTGCTGGACCTGTTTTTTCCGGTTTTATTACAAAGTCAGGGCACTTTCTGAAAATGCACACACACACTCTCTCACACACACACAAACACACACATATCATACACATACACACGCAGGTCTATATGTTTTATCCAGGTTGCAGTGTGTTGTATCCTTGACAGTTGTTCATTTGTTCAGCGCTCTGGAAGAACAGTGGCTGATACACACAGTAAGACCTGCCAGTAGGAATGAACAGTTTCTCGGGTGACACACAAAAGAACGAACACTTTTCTAATTGGTCCAACTTGGATGAGAGGTGGGGAGGTTTGAGGGGAATGTTGATTCTCTGAGGCGCAGGAAGAAAAGATTTCTCTGCTTGTATGGATGTTGTAAACTGGGAAACGTATTCTGTGAGACTGTATTCATTAAAGGTCTGTTAATACTGCAGTCTTTCCATGGAGTTATGAGTTATAATAATTTGGCAGACGTTTCAGAATTACAAAAAGAGTCTTTGATTAAACTTTTTTTTGCATCTTGTTTTGCTATGACATGATGATACCAGTCAAATGTTCTGACCCAGATGTTCAAATGTTCTGAAATGCATGTTCCAGTCAAACATTTGTCCCATCCCTTATAATCCAAATGTGAACTTTACATTATTCTTCCACTTCATCATTTATCCGTTGGGTGTGTGAAGAATTGAACCTTATTTTTTCCTAACAAACCTGTGTAGAACTTGTTGGGTGTTTAAATACAGCATGGATTGAATAAAAATGCACATAACATATGCTACAGACATGTGTATTTTTAGTCTATGGTCCAGAAACCATTAGACATTTCATGATGGCCTGAGTGTTTCCCTCTGGGGCATTTCATTAATCTGATGTCTTCCCTATTATCCTAAAATGTTTAAAATGATATATTTATGTATATTTAAATTTGGAGTTGTATATTACCTCTTTATTGTACTGACGATGATATTATTACTGGCTGGTAAGTAGTATTAGGGTATTAGTGTGGATCTACAGATAAAGCAATAATGAATTAATCTAAAGTAGCTTGGAATCTTGGAACATAAGGGGTGTTGGTGGCCTAGTGGGTAGGCTTCTGGACCAAGAGGTCATGGGTTTGAATCCTACCTTCAGCAAGACCCTTAACCTCAAATTGCTCCAGGGAGACTGCCCCCTGTAGTTAGGGAATGGAAGTCGCTTTGGATAAAAGCGTCTGCTAAATGCTGTGAATGTAAATGAATAACAGAATGTATTTTGGTACTTTTTTTTTTGCTCATTTTGCCAAGTTTTCATAAATGAAAAGTGAATAGTTTTCATCTATTCACTTTCGAGTTGACAAGAAAAAACAAAATACATTCACGCACTCACTAACACTGCATATGGGCTTTCCCCAGTCCCTGTGCTGGTCCACTGGTGTTTGTTTTCAGCGCAAATGGTACAATTTGTTGCCTTGGCAGAAACTGGACAGGCCATTGAGCACACAGGGTAGCTATGTGCTGTTTTAAATGCAGAATCACCCTGCTGGAGCGGAGCAACGGCGCTACGTAAGAACCATAAGATCATTTCCTCCGAGAACAATCCATTCATTGTCCTAAACTGACACAAGTGCATACTTCCAGGCTTAACGGGGTGAAACGAGAAAAGGCCATAATTGAAAACAGGCCTAACTCCGTAATGAACAACGCTCTGCAAAACATTAATACCTATAAACTCTGCTTTACAATGGAATAAACACATGTTGCCTGTAAAGCACTGACCTACTTATAAATGTAAAGATGTGTGGCCTACTATGTCTCAGGTGAATGCAATAAATAGGCTTTATAAATAGGCTTATGTGTTTCAGAAGACTACACTGTTGTTGTAGTAATAAACATAAAGCTGAGCAGCAACGATAACATCTCTTCCACTCGCTGGGCAGCCGTATTGTAAAAATGTGTCTGACATTTCCTGTTCTAATCTACCAGACAAAAGCCTATCGCCATCATCTGCTTCACTTGGGCAGGGAAAGTTAAACAAAGCCTGTGGAGCAATAAGAGAATGGAGAAACGAACCTGAAGCATAAATGTTCTGACTGTGACTTTTTATTCAAATGGCTTCTACATATTGAATCAATCCCACGGTTTCTTTGCTTAAAGGATGAGTCTGGGAATATTTATTGCCTAGTCCAGGGGTGTACCAATCTTATCTGCGATGGCTGCAGGTTTTCTTCCCAAATGAGCAGGAACACACATGATACCACTTGGTCTCGGGCTTCAAACAACTGATTGAAACCTGCAGTGGCCTTAGCAGATAAGACCAAGTCCCACTGCGCACAAACTGTACAAAAACTACAAACCTCCTGCTTTCATTTGTTTATCAGAGCTGTGTGGTAGGCCTGACCAGTTTCATTCTCTCAGACTCATATATTTAACTACAGCATGGATGGATTTGTACTAGCCTGAGTGTTTTCACCTGAAAAAAATATTCACTTGTACTGAAGAACATTTGTCAGGAATCTACTTTTTCCTCTCTAACTCATTTTGTTCGTGCACCCACTTGCGACTGTCAAGCCTCATCATTTTACTTTAGAGTGAGAGGATCCGAAAGCAGAAAAGAAGCACCTTTGAATGGGCTATGAAATTGTGCTGTCTGTCTAAAGAGATTGTGGTTCCTGGACCTAGTTCTTTGTCAGAACGAAACCTGTTACCTCCAGCAATGTAACTTTACACAAGAAGTTGTTTGTTTTTTCCAAGGCAACTTATGTGTGGCCAAAAAAAGAAAACTGAAACTGTGAGGCTTTATATTTTCATATGAAAATGATGCACCTAAAAAGTCTAAGTATATTTTTTCAGTTGTGGCCTAATTAGTCAAAGTAACTTTTTTACTTTGCTCGGTTTCAGATCACTTTTGTTCTTTAACTGCCCTTTTCCCAGGCTGTCACAAGCGCCGATCGAGAAATTTTGGCACAGTGTTAAAGGCAGCTGGCACTTTGGACTTGTGTGCCCAGAAAAAATAAACTGAAACAGTGATACTTTATATTTTTGTATGAAAAGGATGCACCTAATGACTCAAATACATTCGTTGTGTCATAATTGAGTTTTTTCCTACTTTGCTTGGTTTTGGATCTCATTATGTTCTCTAACTGGCTTTTCTGCCAGGCTGCTGCAAGTGCTGGTCTTTGGGTTTCCATATTGAAGTGTTTTGAACTGGGAGGAGTGGACCGTAAACGCGTGGGAATTAGTGAATGACAAGAAACAGACAGACCCTCCAGTTACAAGTCACGCCCTCCTCACACACGATTGGCTAAAAGTCTGGAATTGGGGCGGGCCGCTGGGCGTTATGAACCAATAGCTACTCGCAGCGGCGCAGGAGGCGAGTCCTACTGACCAATCACAGCCCAGAAAGGCGGGGCTTGTCTGAAAACGGGTGCAAAAATTAAGCACACCAGCCGGCTTGGTTAGAAATGACTGAACGTGTAGCTCCAAACAGAGAGGGATGGCTGGATTTTTATCATCAATCACAGACGTAAGTACAAGTCTGTTCATTTACCATGTGAAAAGCGAAAAGCAGAGAAAAATGCCTAGTTGCTTCTGTGAAATGCTGATGTGAAAATAGAAAAACTTGAGCAGCAGTGTCGAGTTCCCTATAGAACTGGTGGGGAACTTCCAAGTGCGTCCAGTACCTCTCCATCAGAAGTTTTACCAATCTGCATGAATGCAGCCTGTGGAGATTGTCCACCTCTAGTTTTCCTTTTTTTCATTTAATGAGATCCTGCTGGCCGGGACTGAAACTTTTTCAGAAACTCTGTAGTGTGCAGTCTTGCTCAGCTGGTGTAGATTGTATTCATTATTTTATCCAGCATCAGCTTTTTATGCCAGAGTGTATGCAGCACATTTCTAAACCCATTAGAAAAAATACTTAATGCAGAAACTATCAAGATATGTCATTGTTATAGAATGTGATTGTAATAGAACTGATGCTGTGCTGCATCCTATTTTACTATTAATCATTAATACAAATGGACTTGGTGCTGGTTGTGCCGCAGCTTTCAAATTCTGACGATCACAGTATTTATCATTCACTGGAGATTGGGGGGATTTAAATGGGCGGACCCGAGTGTACATACACCCATCAGCTGCTGACAGCCGGAGTTGGCTGACTTTACGAAGCTGGCTGACTTTGTCCTCAATAAAGGGAGTTTTGTCTCACGCACAAATTCCTCCCTGTTTTGACGAGGCCACAAGCTGTGGGCCGGATCAGGGAAACACTTCCTACTCTGTCTTTTTCATCTCCTTGGTAAATGTTTGTTTTGTTGCCCACTCATTGCCCCAACAAGTCTGTGACTTTATCAGTGGGATGCCACCAGCATTGATACGGCATGTCTTCGCTTGGTTTGTCTGTCTGTGTGTCAGCGTTCGAGGTAAAGGAAGCATTTATGGTATGAAAACAAGTCTGCGAAACGTCTTTAATACCCACTTTAATGTGGCACTTTAAATAGGCAATTAACCAACAAGGGCGAGGGGGGCTTTGATCAAATGAAGGGGCGGTGGGCTCTAAACTGCTGGCCCAGCTGTTTTCCCTGGCCGCTCCATGGTTGTCCAGCCCACATGGCTAATCTGCCAGCACAATGCTTTCATTACAGATGAAACCATCAGCACCGTGCTTTTCTCTGGACTCCAGCGCTGAAGGAGGGAGCGGACCAGGCTGACTCTGCCCAAAATGTAAGGGTTCCCTTGGAACCCTTCAGATGACATAATTTCCTCTGTGTTTGGTTTCAGTAACAGGGCCCCGTGTGAGCTGACATCAGGAGTCCTCACACGCCGCGATTCAGCATGTCTACAGACCTGCCTGACATTGGGAATCAGTCTTTGTTTTTCATGCTCTCTCTCTTTCTCTTTCTTTCTTTTCCTCTCTTACAGAAACTAAATGGTTTTGTTTCAGTTCCTCAAAGAAACTACTTCACTCCAGAGTGGGTGATGTGATTACATTGTTATGATAAATTACAAGCTTTCTTAGCAAATTAGCAACAGGCGTTCTTCAAAGGTTCTCTAAGGGCAACAGTTGTACACTGATCAGCCAAAACATTAAAACCAGCTCTCTAACACTGTGTTGGTCCCCTCTGACGGCTCTGACCTGAGGAAGCATGGACTTCACAAGACCTCTCATGGTTGGAAAAGACATGACATAAGATATAGGATATATAATATGTAATAAATCATGTTTGAAATGACCAACGCACTCTACATTTCTGTAGTTTGACAACTTCTTGCTAGGCTAAATGGGATTTCTATCAATATTCTATATAGACTGTAAATCCCCTCAACAGCAAGCAATAAAAGAATGGGCAGAAAATGAATGAATTTCAAAAATATACTGTTGTTCTGGTGTGATGTGTCAACTACAGACATCATGACAAAGACAGAGACTCTGATATCTGTAGTGAGTTAGTCTGACCAGGACTCCTATTGGACTATCTGCACTTCCACATATATGTGGTTCAGTTTATCCATATGTACTGCTCTGATATAAAACACGTTTTAGTTTTTCCATCAAAATTTGAGGCAGCAGTCGCAAACAGTAGCCTGCACTGCTCAATGTAAGGATGTATTGGCCTTTTAGAGGACATTTTTTCCCGTATTGCACATTATTAGACATTGCTGAGTGGTTTAAAGATGGACCAAGGAACTGTTATGGTAGCTTTGTTTGCAAGATTGCTTCCCTCTCTACATTATGCCAAAGCAATGGGCTGTAATTGGCTATCTTGCTTGTCAGCCAACTCTCATTTTCTGCAATAGTGCACAGTCCTTGGCACAGCATGCAAAACCAGTCCTCTTTTCAGAAGACAAATGTTAGTTCTGTATGTCCGTTTTTCTGCTCTTGTTGAACAAAATCAGCACCACTGCAGTCTGGATGGTAAAGAGAGATTCACATTCATTAAAATGGCCTTGCTCTCCTCATCATTACTTTTCTTAATCTGGAGTCACACTTTGTAAATCATATTATCCAAGCCACAGTAATGATGAGTCTCCCCTCTCTGGGTATTATGTAAAACCTTTATGCTCGGTACACTGGGGGTCAAACAGACAGGCTGCTGCATTAGAGTTTATTCATTTCAATACTGCTATTAAGTGTAAAGCCCTGCTTGGCCCCAGACATAGCAGAGCAGTTAAGACTGGCCTGGCCCAGAGCCATACATTTTAATTCACTTAGCTGAGGTCTGAGTGGCTTTAAGAGGAACTGTGGGTCTATAGAGGTGTAACCTCTACAGCGTAGCTAAAAATAGTAGCAGCCACTGATAATATTAGACCATGCAAATGATGATAACAATGGAGAGCAAAGAAAGTTTAATAAATATACTAAGTTGCCAGTTTATTAGATATATCCACAGTCTTTTGGCTATTCTTTTAGAAACTCCTATGCTCTTTGTTGCCACACAGTTGATCAGTCACCCTGCCTTCCATAGAAAGAGACCACCTTGGGAACACCACCACCACCCAGATATTATTTGGATGGTGGACCATGATAGTGGCTCATTAATGTCCCCTTTCTCAGAAACACCTTGGTTCACCTGAATAATATGCGGTCATCGGTGGGAGAGTGGCTCACAATAAGTTGCAATCATTTTGAAAGTAAATGTCAGAACTCTTTGACAATAATTCAGCTTGTCATGTTTGGAGAAAGGGTGCGTATGATCCCAAGAAGTGAGGTGACAGAACATCAAACCCTTCATGAAGCAACTTTTCAAACTATTGTCAGAACTTCAGCTCTCTCTCAAGAAAGTGACTCACCCCTTTTTAGCTTACGGCACAATTCTAGTAACAAGATGTTTTTTCCGCTTTTTTACACTGGTGCTGCATTTTTCAGTATAAATAGTGCAGGATCATGGCTTACTCACATACATATGCATTATAACTTGAGTGCAGGTGTGGAAACCTTATCCACCCAACACACAGCCTATTGCTTTGCGTTTGCTTCATTATACAGTAAGATCACAAAGTAAAAACGCAGTTTATACAGCCCAGAAACCGGTTAACCCATGCTTGCTTTCACTTTTGTCAGCTGCTTCAACGGTTCTGGAGAGGTGGACAACAGTGAAAGGCCATCACACTGTTATTTCGAAAGATGTGCCTCTAGCACACGACCAGATTGTGTTGCAAGTAAGGTGGGAGAAGTCCACGATATAATATGCTGAGCCTGAGTGGACTGTTTATGTTAATGGTATGGAAATTGAACACTAATAATGTAAAATGAGGTAAGCTGTTTAATCGTTTCAGGCTGTAATAATGTGTTACAATGTACTTTTTTATAGCGAATGACTATACTAAACCATTACCTTAGTCACTCCTGAATAGACAAAAATAAACTTTTGTTGTAGCAGGAATATCATATACTCCAAAAAAGCCAGAAGAAGTGAACAGGTAGTTTAGCTAAATTACCTTAAGGTTACTGTAATTACGACTATAAGCCTAACTTATCCAGGAATCAAAGATGTATTTGTTTGGCAGGGATCTCAGCAGCCAAAAAATTATTGCCATGAGTTTGGCAACCTCCTCATTCCTTGTCATGGCGTCAGAGGATCCTTCCTGAGGACACATGAATGCAATGCATGATTCCTTTTATTGTGTTTTCATTACTTTTCGGATACTGCTAATTTGTCCGGGTGTTAATTTTTTATTCATTATGATCACTGCTGTCTCAGCAGAGGGGTGGGATGAGGGGTGTGGCTCTGTTCATGAGAGGAGCGCTAATACTTTCCTGCTATAGAGTGCAGTGTGGAGAGACATACATGTTTTACTTAAAGCTTTTTGACACTAAGAAACCAAATACAGTCACAAAACCATCAGCCAGTGCCAGCCAAGCATGTCACTACACAGCAGTGTTTATCGCAGAAAGCTTGTGATTTGTTTCAAAAGTAGCTTTTTATTATGTGTTAGTTAATGTGTTAGTATTATGTTAATTTTCTACAAGAGGGATTTTCCTGTTACATAAGAATCAAGCTAAAGGCGTATGAACGGCATTTTATCGCAGCTGTCTAGTTTATTACATCTAAACTGACATGTAATGTTGATACCAGACATGTCAATAACCCTTTTTGACACACTTTGGTGCAGTTTAGAGTTTGACTCCTTCAGGAAAGATTTTAACTTATAGCCTCTCTGAATGTAACTGGAGCCTATTAGCTTACCTAAATGTCCAATTTACTCTACTGAGTACAGAATATGGTCCAGCCCAGAGCCTTTTCATGTCAATGTCTGCTGAATCTGTCAATAACACAGAAGTTTAATATCTTTTGATTCACAATAAATGACCCCAGACCCTGTCCATCCAAGACATCCGTGTGTGAAACAGTAGCTGTGACAGTGAACCTTTGAGAGCTGGCCGTCCTCATTTGCAAATTTATAGTTGCAGATATGGAAATGACCTTCTCTGATAACTCTACTGCCAAACCTGCTGTGTATTACTACATACGGAGAAAGTAACACAGGATTCACTGTGTTCCCATGCAGATGTGGCAGGGTTTTGGATCATAAACCTTTAGATGAAGTTCAGTTTTGGACTTGATTTTGATTGTTTCCCTGTGCTTAAACACTTAGAAGCCAATAGAAGCTACTGGGCAGTTGGTGACTGTGTCATGAGCCAGATTCCTTGTAACTCATCTACTGTTAACTACAGGGAAACACTATTATGCTAAAGAAGCAGCAGATTAGGTGTGGCTGTGTTATGATGTGACAGTGATCTCACCTTAATGGCCCATGTGTGTCTTTGTGCCTTTAGGCCAGCAGTGACCTAGGTTAAGCCTGGGGAACCTGTGCCCCTCTCAGCTGCTCACTGTCCCTCCCCCTTGCTGTGCCAAGAGACTACCCTCCCATAGAGGAAATGGGAGATCATCATCAGGTCAAGACTTCCTTCCTTTACATACAACTGCGGTCACCCTCCAGGGCCCATCAGCACCAGCCTCCTGCTGGATCTCCTCGCTCAGTAACTTCTGGGGAAGGATCTTCTGCCTTAGCGACCACAGACAGAGCACAGATTCCACCCAGGGTCCCAGAGAGCCTGTACAAGGGCACAACCAGGGAGGACAAAGGTGCTGCTGTCCAAGAGGACACCTCATCATCTGTTGTGGACAGGACTACTGATAAAATACCAGATGAAGCATCTTCATCAGGATCTGATACAGTAACGAAGGATTATGCTGCTGCTCAAGGAGGGATTGCAGAAGAAAGCTCTTCATCGGACGCACTGAGAATACCCATTCAAAAAAGTAATATATTGAAAAGATACTGCAGTAATGTTTTTAGAAAATTGCTTGGAAAACATTCAATTAATGTGCAAAAAATTCCAAGGTTTTGTTACGACATTTTTGTTTAATTCTACACCTTGCAGTATAGTAGCAATATGTAACAATATCTTATATTTTCCTAGGGATAGACGTCAGGACAGCAAAACAGGAGGTCATTCTAGAAAGAGGTACTCCATCATCAAGCTGTCCAACTGGAGATGCATCTATAGCATCGATAAACCATCAGTGTTTGGACTCTCTCAGTCCTCCATTGCTTGAAACAGTAATCTCTAGTGTTGCAGACTTGAATTCGGAAGATTCCACCGTTTGGGTTTTACGCCAAGACACTCCAGAAATCATGAGTGAGGCGATTCCATCTCCTTCTGGGGGGAGCTCTTCTCCACCGATATATCCCAGAACGTCTTCGGCTCCAAGAGTGAGCTTCCTCTACCCAGCGACAGCATCTGACTTCCAGAATAAGACTCCAGGGGTCAAGCCTAAATTGAGCCCAAAGCCCAGTGTGGTTCCTCCAGCCTCTTCACCGCCTTCCAGTGCACATCGCTTGCCGACCACTAGTTGGGTGCACAGTGCCAAGCAGAAAGAGGAAGCTGGTGCTCTAAGTAGAGCACAGACATCAGTGAGAAGGAGCTCAGAAAGGACGAGTTTTGCATCAGCTGTCATAGAGAGGACCTCCAAGCTCTACGGAGATGCCTACAAACCCACAGTCAGTCAGACTTCGAACAGTGTGACACATGCCAGTGAAGAATCTGCTAAAAGTGAAGCTCAGCCTGAGGAGGCTGGTGGAGCTCCAGCAGTGACTGCACTGAGTGAATCTACAGTCGCTACAGCCTGTCAACACACAGAGAGCACAGAGGTGCCATCAGCCATGCTCAAGCCTGAGGCACCTGAGAAGGTAAGATGCTTTCATATTTCTATATAGACTTTAGGTTTACTTAATTTTGGCAATGATTATAATGACATACTCATGTGGTGCATATATTTGAGCTCAGTATTTTTCTTCTTTTTTCTACTGATTTTTTAGCATCTGTTGAATACATTTAGCACAAAATACAGATCTGTATAGATGTTGAGCTATAATGTTGAGACGCTCAGATTCTCAACAAGCTGTGTTTGGGATTTTTTTTTTGTCTAGTGGTCATCATTATAATTATTATAACTGATCATATTGAACATAGATTGAGCTCGAAGTGTTCATGAGACACTGTGCAAAATGAGTCTGTGGGATTTGACCACACAAGGGTGGATAATGTTTGGTGGCTACCCACCCAGATGGACTGATTACAGCTGCGTATTCAAGATTAATGTCTTTCATTCCTGCCATGAAATGAACCAGAAAGGATTTTCATCTTCCTCCTTTGAGCTTGCTGTTTTCCAGTTTCCGTTTTCCCGTTTTAGCTTCTTGTTTTATAGGATTGTCTTCGGAGTAGAAGGTTGTGTTCCTGTTAAAAAAGGACAGGTTTAGGTCTTATTTGTGGGGGAATCCAGATGACAAATTTTTTGGTAATGTTTAGAATTGGTAACATCATGTCTAGTGTGCAAACTGTGGGCTTGTCCCACAACACAAACTGTTTCGTTTTGTGAAAAGCTCACAAAGTGTGAGTGTTTTCCTCCCCTCCTATATATAATTCTATGTGCCACATTCTGTCCAACAGAGGGGCCAGTGTTAAGTGAATCTACAGGGTTGGACCACCCCCTAGTGTTACCCTTTCAATATGAGTCCCTTATCTGCACTCCATCAGGCCTCCTGCTGTATGTACGAAACATTATCATTTATCACAGTAATGCCAGCATTGTTTGTTTTTATGTGAAAGTCATTTACGCTTTGAGCTTATATTATAATACATTAATTTGCAGAAGTGGGCTTAAATATATGGCTCCACATCTCCATGAAAATGATGAACGATGCCTAAAGGCACTACAGACTCAGTCAATGCATTGAGCAGAGCCTACATTTAATTTTCCAGAACTGCAGGCCATACAGTACCCCTCAATAACATGAATTAAAGTAAAATATTGCTGACTTTTCAAAAATGTCCACATAATTCATTTGCTGAGATGTTGGCTGCATCATTGAGTGTAGATTGATGTGAAATATTGTCGGGAAACTTACAGAATAAGATTTCTTCTCAATGGTAGTGATAGGACTAATACAAAAACAAAAAAACATCCATTTTATTTGCTATCCAAAAG
Source organism: Brachyalestes nurse (assembly GCA_037974405.1). NCBI lineage: Eukaryota > Metazoa > Chordata > Actinopteri > Characiformes > Alestidae > Brachyalestes > Brachyalestes nurse. Next base: position 4,760,347 of record JBBPCY010000035.1, read on the forward strand.
TCTAAGTTTTTAAATGTATGATTGATGGTAAAATAGTAAAAATGCTTTCTTTGTCTACTATTTTGACTATTTTTGTCTTACAATTTCCTGCATGTTCCACTGTCATACAGGGATTTAAAAACGTTTTGGGCCAGTCCAGAAATATTCTTACCACCTCACAAAAAATCTACCACTTTTCTACAAACATAACAAATCTCAATATTTGTTCTTGCTGTTTTTGCTGCTTTCATCACAAAGGTGTCGGATGGGGTTGAGGTCAGGACTCTGTGTGGGCCACTCAAGTTCTTCCACACAAAATGGACCTTGCTTTGTGCATTGGGGCCTTTTTCTATTTCCGAAATAGAAAAGGTGCTTCCCCAAACTGTGTCCACAAAGTTGGAAGCATGGCGTTGTCCAAAATGTCTTGGTATGCTAAAGCATTACAAGTGTCCATCGCTGGAAGTAAGAGGCCACCTAAATTCAATAATCAAGTGGTGTCCCAATACTTTTGTCCATGTAGTGTATTTAGCGATCCTCAATCGTGTTTGTAAGGACCATCAGTCCAGCTCCTGCGAATGCTATACAACGACCATACCTCCTGTTAGAGATCTCTGGAAACCCCATCATAAAATCCCAATTTCCATTCGTGATGGATATCGCAGTGATGAACCCTTTTCTTGCGAAACTTTGGCTTCATCCACCCCCCTCCGGCGCGTACCATTGGGCTGCTTCGAACTGGAACGCAATGGAACGTACCAAGTGTAACTGAGAAAAGAGGGTAGACCAAATGTGGCAGCAAAACACAAAGTGATAACCAGGCGGTCGGACTAAAGCGTGACAGATGAGCTCCAGAGAAGTCCAGCTGTGTTAGACGAGCTTCGGGTGGTTGTCGGTGAGTGCTCTTTTGCTTGAAAGAACCTCGATTTGGTGCATTTTCGGCACTACTCGGGCTGGCCTTGTGTATATTCACTTCTTCTCTCATATTTCTGTATATGTCACGCCTTTAGTCCCAGGCAGCCCGTTCAGGTGCTCTGATCCCTGTAAGTACTCTCCTAAACTAAATAGGTTCATGTCTCTGTGTTAGGGCTGACTTGTCCACTTATTGAGGAGGACTTTGGACTTTTCTTTCTTTTTGCCACTCTGGAATATTGGCTTTTCTTTATGCTCCTTGTTTAGTGGTCGTAGAGTGCTGGCTAACCTGGTTAGCAGGCTGTAGAACTCGAACGAGGAGAGCCGTTGCCGGGAGTGCATGGAAACACTTTGGATATGGAAGAGAGAGATGGGGTGAGACCCTTTAGTTCCCCTTAATTATGTTCATACTGCTGTAATGTCTGTGTAATAAGCCACTTGCTTGCTACGGATGAATCCTGTGATCAGGTCTGGGCAGCTATGGTGCCTTTTTATAGGTTCTTGGTGCCTGGTTAGCCAGACAGCACTGTTTTTGCCAAGAGAGCCCAGGATGGTTTGCAGCCTGTTCATAAAAGAAAAGCTGATCTCCATGGCTCAAGCTAACATAAGGGTGTTGGAGACATAGCCAGTTAACTGTTATCTCACCGACTGACCAGAAGTACACGTTGCACATATGTGGAGGGATAAAGTCCCATTTGAAGTTGTGTTTACATTTTCTAAATGCATAGTCAATAGATGCAGCCTCCAAGTTAGCTGTAACTGGTTCGGGATGCTGCTCTGTGGACACCCTTACTGACCTTGTTCGAGCTTTCCTGGAGCTTCAGAAGAGGTGAATTTTCCCTCCCGACAACCAGCATTTCGTCCTGTTATCTCTAAACTCTCCGGACAGGGTTATATGTAAGACGTGAAGGAGATGCACAGTCGTTAAAATGCTATTTCGCAGCAGTAGGCTGTGGGTGTGTGGATCTTTGCCCTAAGAATGGTCCTCTTTCTTTGTTTAGGGCACTAATGTCGGGCTCAGAGACGCTTGGCAAGGGGCTTTAGTTACTTTCTGTTTTGTAAGTGCATGTAAAACACAGGCATGGTGTGCAGAATCCAAGGTCTGTGTAACGTTATTTGTTTGCAGAGATACAGTTGTATGTCTGATGCTGCTCTGTGACCCTCCTCTGAGCTTGTTCAAGCTTTCCTAGAGCTTCAGAAGAGGTGGACTTTCCCTCTAGACCACCAAAATTTCGTCCTGTCATTTCTAAACTCTCCAGACTGAGTTATATGTACAGTTTAAAGGAGATGCCCTGTCGTTAAAACGCTATTTTGCAGCTCCTGGTTACGGGTGTGTTGAGCTTTACCCTAAAAATGAGCCTCTTTCTTTGTTTAGGGCACTAATGTCGTGCTCATACCTACTTGGCAGTTCTAAGCTTCAGTTACTTTCTGTTCTGTAAGTGCATGTAAACCACAGACATGGCGTGCAGAATCCCAAGTCTGTGTATTTTTTTGCAGGGATATAGTTGTATGTCAGATGCTGCTCTGTGCAGTTTAGTTGTGCTTGGCTAAATCCCTCTCCACACAGTCAGGAACTGGGCTAGAGCCCACACTGTGTATTCCCTCAGCAAATGTTTCCACCTCAGGTTTTTTTTCCCCTTCTGCCTCCCCCCTCCATTTACAGTAAATAACAGTCTTTCAGAGCTGGGTAGCTAAGGGTTTTCTTCAAGGATAGTTTAACCTTCATGCAGTGATACTTTTGGAAGTGAAAAAGGGCAGTTTTAGTGAAGTTGAACATTTGTAATCCTCTGCAGATATGATGGAGGCTAGTTATTTCTTAGGATTTTTATGCCTCAGATGTTTGCAAATGGCTTTGTTCCCCGTAGGACTGAAGGAGGAGGGGAGCTCATTATACTGTCCAGGGAATTTGGCCCTAATTTGCATTTTCCTGAGTCCATGATATTCAGGTTTGGAGCTCAGTTATGAGACATTTACATGCAAATACACTACCTCTTTACATAATTTAGCAAACCGTGGTCGCAACGTAATTGCATATTAATTCGAGATTAATCTGACATAAAAAAGAATAAAAATGTATTTATGTATTAAGTTATTTTAAATACCAACCTGGCAACCTAAGTGTTAAGAAAATCACACAAGCATGTGGTCGGATTGCTGGTACGTAGCACACCTTTGTGAGGCTTTTTCTTTCCTGTTTGAGTTAAACTGGGTTTGGTCTGTGTGGATTGTCAATATATGTTATTATTTAAATCTTAGTACAGGGCTGAGTGATATGGCCTATAAATGATATTGTAATATTTTATGACTGTGTCACTTTACACAGTATACATCTCATTCTCTAAAGCACTTCAGATATGGTCAGTTTAACCCCTCAATTCATACGATCACACAGTATGATGATTCTTGTTGTCCCTGCAAACATAGCTGTGCAGTAACATGTTTTACATGTTTTACATTTAATACACATGGAAATTATGTAACTGTTTGTTTTTTGTGTTTGCAATATAATTAATCAAATGCAGAACAAGCCATGATAGGTCATGTACATTCACCCAGTCCTCGCTTAGTGCGTTGCCTTGCATTGCATTATTGCCACAGGTATAGTCTACAAGGATATGCTTTGGTTAGAATTTGGCCTATAATAAAAAAAAACGATTTTACCTCTACAGAACGTTAGTGGACTGTTTTTGAGTTTTGAGTTCCAAAATTTCTAATTGTAAGTTGCTCCAGTAAAAAATCTGCATCTGTAATTCTGTCATTTACCTTATCTGAAATTCAATTTATTCAAAATTTTTACTCAAACGTTTTACAGTTTTTGTCCATGTGTACTGGGAAATATAATATTTTAAGTCTGTTAGGGCTGTAAAATATGGACAAATATTAGCATTTGGATTATACTGCTACATATTGAAATTGTACTGACTTGTAAAAGGGCCCATAGTATCACTTTTCTGGACATAAAAAGGCTTGGAAGTAAATACTGTAAATGTAAATACTGTTAACCTTTCAAAATGTACATTCACTTTCCCATCCATCCAATCCAAATATGGTAAATAAGTTGCAAAATCATCCCATTTTCAAATGATACTTTTTGAGATTCAAAAATCAACACATTTACATATATCTCCTGGCCATTAATGCCAAAGTTTAAAGGTGTGTTTCAGCCTTTTGTTGCTTTTTGAATGAGCTTCAATACAGGGCAGCCAATCAGAAAAGAGATCAGTTACATATATAAATTAGGATGAATCCTGAATTATGTTTTTGGTACACAAGCTTACACAAACGTCATGGAAAAATGAAATAGAAGGTAAATGTAGAATATGGTCCCTTTAAAATCACCACTGTGATTCAGTGTCTTTAATTGTTACATTCATCTGGAGTTCTTATTGGTTGCCTGTCAAAACACTGTGATTGGTTTGAGGCATATTTACATGTTAGTACTGCAAAGACCAAGGTTGTGATAATGATTAACTGACCATACATTTTCAATCCAAAATCAAAACTCAAGGCCACTTTTTCAATAGCCATACATTTTCAAGTCAAAATGTATGATTAACTATTTAATCATACATTTTGAATTGAAAATGTATGGCTATTGAAAAAAGTGGCCTTGAGTTTTGATTTTGAATAGAAAATGTATGGCCTTGAGTTTTGATTTTGAATTGAAA
>JBBPCY010000035.1:4765002-4778364 GCA_037974405.1 Brachyalestes nurse
AGTTTTGATTTTTAATTGAAAATGTATGATTCACTGACCATACATTTTCAATTCAAAATCAAAAATCAAGGCCTCTTTTTCAATAGCCATTTTGAAACATTCCATATTGGCAGATTCAGTATTTTTTCTTCAGCTAAGCTTTAAAATCAGCTATTTTTAATTAAACACTTAATAAGAGCATCTGAAAGTAGATTATCCTGCTCAAACACTTTGACCCCACACTAAGAGATAACTATATTGATATTAATAATGATATTACACTGTGAATGTGTGCTATTTAGACTAGATTTGTTACATTATTGGATTACATTTATTTTTGTTTGTCCTTCAGTACAAACAAATTTCTACAAATTTTGATTTAATCAATACTGACCTTTTTATGTTGTTAGTTCATGTCCTGGTCATGCGAAGCAGTTTAATATTATTTAAAAGAAAAAATCTTGTCTTCTAGTAATCTTGAAAACGCCTTCTGAGTTTTTGCTGAGTCATTATGTACCAGTAGGGAAAAATAATATTGACTAGTAATATGTTTCACCTCCCCCTCTCACCAGCCCCATCATCGAGTGAAAAATCTCAGCAAACGCAGAGCCATAATTCCACGTTTCACTAAGAAACATGCCGTGATGCGCAGGAGCTTTTTTGTCCTATTGCTCAAATAATACATTAATACATTACCCTTAAAAATGTGCAGTGTACAGAACCTTCTACAGCATTCCCCCTCTTATTTCAATAAGCTAGAAATAATAAGTGAGAAATAATCAACATCACCATCAGTCACTGCATCATCAAAGGTCTTAAAAGAGTTTGTGTTTTTAGGAATACTGGCTTTTGTTCTTTACATTTATTTTTTGAATACAGTAAACCCCCGAAATTTTTGGGAGTTACGCTCCAAGAGCACAGACGAATTGTGAAAAAACATGAATTTGTGGTGTGGTAAAAAAATGCCTTAAAATGCCTATTTTTATAGTGCCCCCAAAACACTTTAATTTGATTTTAAACTCATCTTAATACATTACCCTTAAAAAATGTAAACTAAACCCGTATCCGTACATTACATTGCACACTGAACTGCTGTCTCCCGCAGTGCTAGAATGTAAAATACAGATAATAACGATATTATTTATCGAGAAAGAATTAACGCTCTAAGACTGGCTACATTCAAACCTCCAGCCTCTGAGTACAGCTGTATTTCACCATTCTAAGATCTGCTTTCTTTGTGTTGTCGCGACAGTACCAAAATATGTATACAGTTATATTTTGTATGGAAATGTAGCTGAACTTACATTAATATTTATGTTACAAAATTAGTAAATTATATTTTTCATAATAATTTAGCACTAAAATGCGTGTAAAACAATATATTGCCACAAAAAAGTCAAAAAATGCTGAGGATATCAGCAGTTTCGGCGAATTCGCAGAGGTTTCTGCTAACAATTAGTTCGGTTTTAAGAAAAAAGCCGCGACTTTGTGGGAGTTTACTGTATTCCATTTGAGTTCTTCGTGGAATGAATACACTGTTTTCGTTACTTTCTACATGAATATTCAGTTTTAGACCTGTGATTTAGATGCCTGCATGCCTTGGGCGCCTACATGACCATGTGGTTAGTGCATAGTTCAGTGATTAGTGCTCTTGGCCGCGTCGGGGCACTTGACTGTGCAGCATGGTGCGTGGTTCGAAAAGATGTGGTGGACGTCTTCACATACATTTTAGGAAGCGTGTCTTTACTACACAAGAACAGGCTTTGTCTGAGGTGTTTAAACATGCCAAGTAAAATCCTAAGAGGAATAAATAGAATAAATGCTCCCTTAATATGTCAGTATTTTCCTGTTCTTTTGCAGCAGCTCACATTTGGAAAGATTGTGTCATAGCAAGATGTTCTGCAACATCTGGAACATTTTAAAGCCTCTTAAGCTGGCTTTTGAAGCTTTCAATATTCAAAAGACTTTAAAGGAATAAAGAATTCATTAGGGATGCATCAATCATTAATGTTTTATGGCGGATTCTAATTCTAATTCTGATTGTGATTTCAACATCTTCACAGCCATATTGCCTCATTGTCTTTTTCTTTTGGGGTGATTTTTATTATCCCAGTTATCATGCATTCATTTTCTTTCTTTCCCCCTTTTTTATAACCATCTTAAATCAATTCGTTTTAATTTAAACAAGAAAGAAACAAGAAATACCATTTACTTTATCACACTAATGTGTAAAACAGTCCACAAGAGATCCATTCATTTCAGACAAAACATTTAGAGGATGTTTTTCGTAGGTAACATTTTCATAATTTTTATATTTATGGATAGTTGTTATACAATTATATGCTAACACCTTTCTATGGGACTGTTTTTTTTAAGAGAGCATAGCATAGCATCATGGCAGCACACAAAAAGGCGGCTTACTGTTCACTCTCTGTCTGTTTCTTGGTTTTTTTTGGATGTTTTTCTGTCTTTTTGTTCTGTTTTCTTGTCTGTGTCGTTGTTTATGAGCCGCCCGTTTCATGTGTCTTTGATTTGCGTACCCCGGCCGTGTGTTTGTCTTCTGTGTGAGTTTTGTTATTGTTTTGGTCTTAGCCCCGCCCCCATGTTGTCCTGTTTACCCGTGGCTTGTTCATGTCTCCTCCTTGCCCAGATGTTCTCCTTTCCCTAGTGAGTATATGTGGGTAATTCAAAAAGTTTCTACACTTTTTTAAAACTCTATTTATTAAGAATTTCCAAATTAAAGTACATCACCTTTCTGCATAGACAGCTTCCATGCTGATGCAATTTTCCCCGTGTCGTACTTTTTAATGCTATCACCAACAAACGTTAGCCACTGATGCACCGCAGCTTTCACATCGTCATCGCATGACAATCTTCTTCACCTTGAAGCTTCTTTGAGGGTGGAAATCGGATGGCACTAAATGGCACTAAACTCTTAGACACGCACAATTACTACTCTTCCAGCCTTCACCGTTTCCAGTGAAAATATAACTTTTTTAACATCCATTATATGAACCCCTGTCTGTGTTCTGTTCATTCTGGGTAAACATCTTGTGAAACTTTGCTACTGTTATTGCTTTTCATGCTACTTTGCTTTTGTCTTTGTTATATCTCTTCTTATTTCCTCGTGTTTATGTGGGTCCGGACCCCTTGTTAATATTTGTATTTGTGTTTCTTGTTTTTTGTTTGTTTAGTAAACATTTTGTGGATCTTGCACTTACATCCTGTCTCGATCTAAACACATTACACTAATGATGAAAATATTGCTTACAAGAAAATGTTTCTACATTACATACTTTTATCTAAATTAAAAACAATGAGCAATAAATATTCAATGATTAGAGTTACCATGACTACAAGTGAAAATGCCCCAGGGCTGCTTTGGAAGAGTAGGGCTTCATTTCTCACTGGAATACATAAACTATTCATTTCAACAATATTTCTTTACAATTCAGATATTACAATAGCAATTGTAGTAATAAAGCAATAAAGTTTATTAAATCATTTCATTTAAAGAGACATTTGGAAAGACTAAACTAAACTAATCAAATATTGGTAACATTAGGGACAGAAACATGATCTGTGCTAAATGTAATAGAAAAGAATATCTGTGATGTAAAGTGCAGTGCACTGTTTTGCTGGTTGGCATATAGACTTAAATAATGGACAGCGAGTGAGATACAGTGAGGCAGAGGGTTCAGTTTGTATTATAATGAATGGTGTTGTGTCCTGGTTAGGGTTCTGAGGATAGATACTCCAGCGTCTCTCTGTTTTGGCTGTAAAACTCCTGAAGTGTTTTCCTGATTTCAGCAGTTCAGACAGACAGTTACTGGGAGAGACTGGGTGAGATGATCCTGGTTGCTCTGGTCCTGCATCTCCTGGTATAAATGTCCTGCAGGGATGGTAGAACTGATCTGGTGCAGTGTCCCAGATCACTCTCTGGAGTCCTTTAATGTCTTGTACAGAGCTGCTCCCAAACCAGAAGCTGATGTTCTGAGACAGGACCCTTTTTCTACAGCACCAGAGTAAAAAGTCCTTAGTTCACTGGAGAGACCAGCAACTTCCTTACCTGTCTCAGATGATAGAGATGCTGCCTTGCCTTTTTGGACAGGGCTTGAATATGAATATCAGCCGATTCTGATTCTGACGAATTCACCCTTGGGAATAATGAAGCTTTCACATAATTAACCTTCAGCATTCAGCAACGGCTCAGTGGCCTCCATTATGAGTCAGAGGGTTTTCAGTTCTTTTCTGAGGACAGAGGAACATGTCAAATTACTGTCAAATTACCAAAAAAAAAATTTGTTGGGAGTAAATTTAGCCGGGAGGTCAGTTTACAGGAGAGGACCAGAGGATGAAGGGAGGATGATGAGTGTGTGATGTTTGCTTGCAGTGGTAGCTCAACGGTTGCTTTGATTTGGGACCCTCCCCCTATTGTGTGCAGTGCATGGGGGTGTGTGGCACCGCTGCATGGAGTTAAATAGATCATCTCTAATTCCCAGCCTGTGCTCCTTGTGTCTGTTTCCTCTAAGGCGCACCCTACATGGATGCCCTACATTTCACCTCATTAACTCACTTTATCATTGCTGTTCAAATTCTCCTGACCCTCAGAGTTAACATCCCGTCTCTGCTGACACCCTGCAATAGCGCTGTAAATGTATTTCATAACTAGAGGAAAGGATATAAATATAATGTAGGCTACCGCACAGATTGCACGTAATACAGCTAAGCCAATTTAATAACAGCAGTCCTGATCCAACATATCAAACTGGCAGCAAAACAGCTTTAAAAGACATAAGCCATTACTGCAACCAGGTCTGATGACTAGAGATTGAGCAAGATTGCGTAAGCTGATGCTACAGATATGTGCAGATTTGAAAAAATACATCCTAACCATAATTTAATAATTTATGGTTTAATCATAAACCATGATTGGAGTTAAAGCTACAAGTCTCTGCCTGATCAGAACTGTATGGACGTTTCAGACTGCGCTGTGGTTTGCAGTAGCTTTATAAATTACCCCACAGGAGCAGATACTTTTGACTTTTTAAAAGGCCCATATCATACTTTTTCTCGTATTTTATTGTTATCCATGTATAGTTTTTACTTTCTTTCTTTTTGTTTCTGTGCCGTTAACACTGTACGTGTAAATGGTCTTTGTTCTGACACATTCAGCCTGTTTCAAATGGCAGTCTGGGCTGAATCTCTCTTTATAACTTCCACACAAATGGATTTGGCTAAACTATTACAAGCTGAACGGACTGATATATTTAAATGCTTTGGTTTTCATGCCATCACAATAAAATTTATTTAAAGAGGCTGTTTTTGTCAAGTCAAGTCGGCTTTTATTGTCCTCCATTCACATACACAGTATATGTCTGAACAAAATTAAGTTACTTAAAGTCTTTTGCAGGTTAGTATCTATTAATGGCTTGGAACTGAAGGGTGAAACTTTACCAGTGTTTACATAATACAAATGAATTGCAAATGTTCAGCCGATAGTGACTACAGTATTTGTAGTAGTTAAGGGTTAGTGCTAATGCAAGTGGACGGTTTGGGCAACCATCCAAACAACATTAGCATTTGATATGTTATGTCTGATAACATGTCTACAGCGGTGCGGTGGTTAGGCTGTTACCTCACAACAAGAAAGTCCTGGGTTTGGTTACTGGCCAGGTTGTCCTTGGTCCTTTCTGTGTGGAGTTTGCATGTTCATCCCATGCTAGGAGCTCTGCTTTCCTCCTCTAGTGCAGAAACATGTACGTCAGGTGAATAGGAGATATAAAATTGCTTTTGGGTATATGTCTAGAGGCCTGTTGAATGTGTTTATCTGCCTTTTGCACTGGGATGGGCTGCAGTGTCCCTGTTAAGGCTAAGCAGCTCAGTAAATGAATTCACTGTTGTGTCTAGGTGTCCATGATGGACGACAGATCATTCAGTTTACTTACTTTAGACACCCAGTGACAGTGAAGAATAATAGCTCTATTCATAAGCTCCTTTCCAAAGCCCAGCCAAGCCAGAAGAAACCACAGTCACTGAAATGACCTGCAGTGTTCTTTTATTTGACAGTTACTACTAAACTCCTGCAGGAGTTAGGCCTATAGCTAACAGCATAAACACGTTAATGAAAGATATCGACGGCGCTTTTAAATTCCTGAAGGGAGTTGCAATATACCCTAGAAGCAGCAAAACATGGGTTTCAGTATATCTTGTAAATATGCACAGAAATAAGTGTGGGTGCCTCGGGTCTCTGAAGATAATTAGTATGTTAAAAGATCACAGGCTGACATGCTGGGTTATCTTAAACTGAGTCATCTCCGCAGGACAAAACTCCAGACGTCATGTAGTCATGTAGACGTCATGTTGAAACTTCAGTGAAGTTGTTTGGTATATCCATGGCTCCTGTGGCTCCTAACTTTACCTTATTAGCAGTTATAGGCCAACATGTTTGTTTTTGAGTGTACACTCTTAAAAATAAAGTAGCAAAAATGGTTCCTCTGAGTGAATCCACAGAAGAACCTCTCAACCTTTAGAGTGACAGGTTTTCTAATGGAATACTCTGCTCTGTCACATATGTAGTGTACAGTTGTTTACCACAGACAGTAATTTTGACATTTTCCAATTTAGAGAAAACTCATTAACTTTGAAGTGTAGTTAGTAGCAGACTAACAACGTTGAGCCAACACGTCTCCACTCAGGGTTTAATATAACCCTACTTAAACACAAGAAGAGTGTGAATAGCTCTATGTTTAGTTAATCGTGTCAGTCTCTGTCTGGTTTCATTCTGGTAAGTTGCTTTCTCACTTATTCAGTGTGTGTATGTTGTGTGTGTGTGTGTGTGTGTGTGTGTGTGTATGCTGAGACCATAGAAATGAGATGAGGCATTTTGGAAAAACATGCATGCCAAAAGGGATCAACATCACTGTAACTGTGTTTTAGAGCAATTTTAAAGTTTGGATTTTTGTGAAACTAGTGAAATGTAACTCTTTGAACACTTTAATTATAAAAGCCAATAGACAGTTTGCGTAAATGGTGGTTAATTGACAGTATTAGTCACTGAAAGGTTCTTTAGGTAACCAAAAGTAGTTCTTTCTTGACATTGGTCCCTTTTGGCACTGGTAATGCTTTACATAGCATCTGCGTAACATTAACAAAACCATGCTATAAACATATTTTAGAAGATATCAGATGTTCTCGTGTTGTCAATATCATTGCCATTACCAGTAATTTTCATGACAGATATAGTGTTTCATGTCATAACAGTTTATGTCAGATTTTAGTTCAAAGTCACAACTTTATCTGACAATTACTAAAATGATACATGTTAATGGTCACAATCTGTCCCAACAACTCATTCTAGAATAAGACAGCAAATGTACAGTATATGCTTATGACGTGATTATGTCAATGTTATATAGGAGGGTTCAAGTAAAGTGTACCGTTTACTAAGCATAAGGAAATCATGAAAGGAACTAGACTTCAAAGGAAAATCTTGTATGTGACTGACAACAAAGATTTTGAGTGTTATTTGAAGCACTGGTGCTGTAGTCACTGGCTGAGGAATGGGTTCAGATAGATTTGGATTGTTTTATACTGTTCTTGCTCATTTTCTTTTTATTTGCATTTATAGTCGTTAGACAGAAACGGAAATTAGTTTCGCCAAACTGAGGAAGGGTCCTCTGCAGATGAAACACTGAGGAGTTTTGTAAGCTTTTGATCCAATGCATTTGGCAGGATTTGGCAGTTAATCCAAACCTGGACTGGAGTGCCGCCAAAGTACCTCTGCTAAAAAAAATCCCAGCAGCTGGAAGGCTTAAAACGAGTGTGATTAAACCTGAACACTTTCCCGTTTACTTTTCACTAAGTATGTGAGAAAACATTTTGCCCTGTTTGCTCCTGTTGTCAGGTTTGCTACCAGAAACTGTGAGCATGAGGGCTGCTATTAAAATTCCAAAATATTTGATGAATGTGATCATTACAGTATTAGATAACTGTAGTGTTATTTAAATATTCTGTGCACCAACCATCTGTTAATTTGCCACATTGGACCAGTTTCCCCAGATTAGCAAATTTTATGCTACTTGCTATCAGAATAATTGCCTATCAGTATTTTATTACATTTAAAAAAACGAAATTAACTAAGGTAGATGAATAATATGTCATGATTCACTGGTAATCTTACTCATGTTGAACAGGGTGAGAGGTCATGTTTAAATGACTTATTTACATATTTGATAAAAAGAGATTGAATTATATATATGTAATGATACACCAAACCCACGATTCAGTTCGTATCATGATTTTTGACCCATGATTCGGTTCGTATCACGATTTTTTTTGTGTGTGGGGTGGGGGTTTGCAAGCAATACCATTCGAGATGCCATTTTGTTTCGAGTCCTCATGTTTACCGCAGAATTATGAATCAATAAACGCTTCGACGCTGCTTCTTTTGCATTCAGTCTGTACAGAATACCCCAGGGAATCGCCACAGGCTGCTGCAGAACTTCAGCTACTGGTCCACCATTGTCCAAAACTAAAAACATGCTCCACCCAGCTGGCCAAAATCGCACAAAAACTTGCTCAAAACACATCAAAACTCTTACAAACAATCTCCCCAGCAGTTTTATCATTTCCTTTTACTTACATTAGAAGAAATTCAGCTTGGACATGCACGCGTAAAACAGTTGTTTAAACTGAACTGAAGACACTCTGTTTTCCGTGTTTTAAAAACATCACTAAAAGTTGAACTTGAACTTCAGTAGATTTTGGCTCAGATTCAGCTCATTCATTCAGCTCAGCCAGCAAAGACGATATGGAACGATTTCAGAGACACCATAAGCTGGCAGCAGGCCCAGAGGGACTTCACATACCCAGACCAGTCTTTCTGGTAGGCTCTACTTAGGCCCAGCTTAAATCTTTTCTCTATAAACATTGAATTTCCCCGCCTAATTACATTTCATGAACTACTTCCTGCTCGTGGTGCTGGGTCATGCAGCTGCCTGGCTGGAGAACAGAGCTAAAACTGTACAAATCCGTAGGTGGGGTTACCCTGATGGTGCCGAGGGAAGCACACAGTTTGCCTTCTTTCATTCTTCATTCGTCATATAAAAAGAAACGCACACCTAAGTTCTTTAATGAGATCTCAGTGTGTGATGCCTTTTTTTCTCCTCAGTTCTTTCTGTCTCAGAAACCTCTGTAGTGCAAATTTGAAATGCTTTCATTTTGTTTTTCGATTACTCACAAATTTTTTTCATGGAGCTCTAGACTGACAGCATTCCTCAGCAATTCCTGTCACTGGCTTGTTTTGTAGCAACAAAAAGGTATCATGTAGAAAGGAAGTTTCACAGGTCTTCTTTGAAGAGGCTTTGATTACTGGAATAGTCGTCACTACACCACAAATCATTTTGCTTCTTTAATGAAGGAGGTTGATGGAGTTCACTACAGCTTTTAAACCATACAGTTCCGAATCCGCTCAGTTTGTTTATGAAAATGAAGCTGCAAATAAAGCCTGGTTTGAATTCACTGTTTTTGTGAGGTCACAAAAATCAAAGTATTTACTTATACCTTCCTACTTTTATCTGCTGTTGAAGTGTTGGAGTCTAGACTGCTTTCTGAACGTGGCACATAAATGTCATAACCTCATATAATGTGTTTGTGTATCTATGTGTGTTTTCTAACATTATATAAAATAAGAACCTGCTGTCTTTATTTTTCACTCTGGTTGTTTCAAAGCAGATGTGTGCACACATTCAAAACTCAGTTGAGATCTTTAAGTGCTCATTTGCTTCTTACAAACAATAACAAAAGGTGACTGAAATGCGAAGTTTATTACTAATCATCTATTTAAAACAGTTGCAACACCAACAAAAAATCTGAATTGCTAGACACTTACATCACATTAATTCCATACAGAAGTCAATCTGTAACTGAGCAGCGTTGAATAAGCTTGTTACTAAAGCAGACGAATAGATTTAAGGGCAGAAATAGCTATTTGACTTGGCATTAAAGGGTTAAACTGGTTCATCCCACAGTCAAGACACATGCAGAGGAGGTGGTGGTGGTAGAGGAACACAGCACTGCTTTCTGTGGTGAGCTGAACTGCTCAAATCCCCGGGCTGTAGTGCTTAGCCTCGTTAATGACTCCATTAATTAGCCAGCTCTGTCTACTGAATGAAGATGCTGCTGCCCGAAAGACTCGGCTTCTGAGCTGCCTGTGGGCCTGTCAGGCAGATTTTTGGACTTTGGGCATATTTTACAAAGAGTGTGCTGACTCAACGGGCAGGGTCTAGTGCATTTAAGGACTTTATTCTGAGTACAGTCAGGTATTACTAGGGCTGGGTATGAACACTTTTGAGGTACCAGTCTTATTACCTCAATACTACTGAGAATCTATGGCATTCAGCACCAAGTTTAAGTCTGTAAGTAGTTGGTCTTATCAGTGTCTGTGATCTGATATGCTTTGTATCAAAATCTTTGTTTTGAATGAAACTTTTCTCTTGGTTTAAGGCACACTCACTTCCAGGTGTTGAGATCTAAATGAAGATACCTAAAAACTGTTGTTCAGAAATCTGTACTGAAGGATTAGTATCAAGGATTAGTGTCTCCTTATTTGGCTTACTGCAGTTCAGTCCCACCCATTCAGTGAGAGTTCCTGCAATGCAGGACAGCCAATCAGAATGAGGTCATGTACAGAAAACTGTGAAGATGAATTATGAGTTATAAGTAATATTTTTGGTTCACAAACTCAAGAAAAAATGTAGAATATGGGCCCTTTATAAACACCACAGTGAGTCTGTGTCTTCAATGGTTAAAGATCTGCTGGACTGTACGAATACCTCAATTTATCAAAACATCCCAGTAACACTCTGATTGGTCACCCTGTCAGAAACACTGTGATTGGTCAGAGGCTAAACTCTAAAACTGCTTTACTAATAACTGACTGTGTGGGTAGCACTGAGTCAATTACTCGGCAGCTACAAAAGCCCTTGATTAAAAAATGAGTATGGGGACCTAGTACGAGAGCACTTTGCTGGGAATAGATACCTGCATTCCCTGTCCAGCCAAACGGAGCCATAGCAACTGCTCTATCAACAGACTAACCTTTCAGTGCTGTGGGAACTCCATGCCTACTCTGTAGCTTGAAATTTACACTGGCATTTTCGAAAGCAGTGGCTTGCTGTCCCTGGCACATCCCAGATTTACACAGTAGTTCAGCATTATTAAATTTGTTATTTGATCGAAGATAAATGTACATACATTTTCTTGAGATCCATTTTAGACCAAACATTTAAAATCGGCTTTGGCGAACAATAAAAAACATGCATAACATTTCAAAGACCTCAGAATAATTTACCCCCAAAAAAATGACTATTTAAACGCTATATAAATCTGTAATCTTAGTAAATATGGAATTTAGATTCCTTACTGAGACCAATTTAAAATACGTTATCAAACCTTTGGCCGAACTTTAAATAAAGTAAAGTAACGGGGGATTTGGCGACTTAGAATCAGTTAGAGGGACAGTCCTCCTGGAGACACTGAGGGTGGGGGGTTGAACCTGCAACTTTGTGGTTATTGGTTTCACAGGCAAGTGTTTTATCCACTAGGCTACTGCTACCCCATGTGAATGGTGTTCTGGTTGAACTGATATACTGCCCGCTACTAGTACTGCAGTTATGAATACGTTTGTTTATTATGGTTTCTTTTTAATGCATGTTATGGTCATTTGATTGTTTCTAATCAGCCTTTTACATCACAGCGGTCTTCAGTGGTGCTGCAGTGTCTTAATCAGTGGTCTCTTTCTGCAGGCTGACACATTTGTTTGGGCCAGCAGCTCTTCCTCGCATGCCCAGAGTGTCGCCAAGGCCAAATACAAGTTTCTCTTCGGAAAAACAGACGACTCGAGTACATCAGACAGTGGTAGGCGCCTTCTAAATTCTCATGATGCTTTTTTTTTGGGCTCAAATTAAGAACAATTCACAGTCGTAAAGCAAAATCACCACTCTATTGTTTGGCATCTAGTTAAACATGCCAGAGATTTTCAATATTATTTCTGTTGTGCTGGGTGTGGTGGTGTTGTAATCTTGTCCGTGATTACATAATGGCAGATAAGCTGATGAATCTTTCTGATAGATCCGTACTGTGATTACACCAAACAACCTTAAACAAGATGCATATTCTGAGATAAAAACGGACTGAGCTTAAGGAGCTAAAAGTCTGATCAAGATAATTTTATATCATTAAAAAGAAACAGACCAAGTTATCAAAGCTGGCATCAGTGGTTTTTAAGTCGGGACACTGTGTAATATTTGGCTAATTCAATTCTCTTCACATTCCTGCAAACTCTCCTTGTCCTGATTGCTTAAAATCTGTGACATTTTAATATCAACACATTTTATCAGCTGACCTAATACATATATATTTTTATTTGGACTATTTTATATCCTGATATTATTGTTTTCAGAAACACCAGAGAGCGTTTCCCAAAAGCTCTGTGACTGAAACTCTGTTTTCATGTCGTCGGGAGGCCAAAACACAAAGAAAAAACTAAGCAAAAAAAGATCTGTCAGCATTAGCACACACGCAACCCAGGTAACAGATAACAGTATAATTTAGCTGGTCAGTTTAGCCCAAAATGTTGCTCTCGCCCTCAGCCATGCAGTGGATTTATGGTGCTGAACTAAAACGGCCAGCTGAAAAGCAGTAATAAAGCATGCAAGGACAGACAGTGGCTATTTTTGAATGTTTTTTTGGTCCATGTCATCTGTATTTTCCCTCTTTCAATGAAATGAGTACAAACATCATCACGTCAACTCAAATGACAATTGGCCAACCAATTTTTTTTAACCATTGGTGTTTAATCAAGTACACCGCTCTGCCATTTCACCATTATTAGTTGTTGTAGCTCTAGTGACAAGGTTAACTAAAGCTAGTATCAGTTTCAAAACCCAGCAGTAATCTTTTACCCTTCACTGCTGGTCCAGAAACACTGTTGTTCCTTCACAGTTTGGTTCCAGTCAGAAGCTGGTGGGGTCAGTAGTTGTCAGTCATTTTCCGGATCTCCTAGATTTCTATGCTTATATTATGGATGTTCTAGAGGAAAGGTGAAATTCAGGTCTCCTGCCCATGCAAGTGAACTCACGTTGCCCTCACTTGGACACGCGTGTTGACTTTTCCTGACTGACAGTTCAGGCTCCATTAAAGGACGGCTCTGAGCGCTGTGCCTCAGAGCTTTCGACGTGACTCTCATGACCTACTTAAATGCCAGCTCTGGAAATGCTGGATTGAGGCAAATGTCCTCATTTCCTTGAATGACAGAGGAGCTTGTTCTATTGTACTGTAGATCTGATCAGTTTGAATTTTAAGATTTACCCCTCATAAACT
>JBBPCY010000035.1:4796161-4822899 GCA_037974405.1 Brachyalestes nurse
GTGCCTGTAGGGAGTTTGACTGTTAGCGACACCTTCAGGCTGAATTAATGCATTACATGAAATATTGTTTGGGAAACTTCTTCATTTCTGTTCCGAGTCCCTTAAGTGAGATATGGCTAAAACGGTATTCGAAATAGCTATTCGATATTCGAACGCATATTGAATATTCGACTATTCGAAGATCATGTCTCATCCCTACTAAATTGGTCCTTGTCAAAGTCACCGAGATCCTTTCGCTTGTCCCTTTTTCCTGCTTCCAGCAAGACTGTTCTCCTGCTGTGTAATATATCCCACCCCTTGACAGGCGCCATTATAACGAGATAAGCAGTGTTATTCATTTTTAATATTAAAACCACTGACAGGCATTGTGAATAACATGCTTTAAAGCATGCTTTAGATGTATCACTCATTATGTATCGTGCAACTACAGGGGGAAGAAATCACATAAGACAAGTGTAGATTTAAAAAGTGGGGTTTAATTTGTTGATACCTTAAACATAAATTCAGTACAGACTTTTGTTGACCAACAAGCACTGCTGTATAAGAATTATCAGCTTCATGGTTGTCTGTGCTTTTTTTAATACCCAAGACGTGACACGTTACTTCTGCATGACTAGACAGCAGGCAGTAAACAGTATGTATTTATGTGTGTGTACCAGGTGGCCGCTGATGTGTGTTAATGTCATGTGACGGAGACCTGCCTGTCGGGTCTCATGGCCTCTCAGCTTGTGCTGAGAAAGCTGTCACTTCCTAGCCCCTGGGAGTAGATCCTGGACGGCGCTCAGCCCTCGTCGGTGCCAGAGGTGTGACTCAGCACAGCCGGCCAACTGCCAGACGACCGCCTGCCTGCCTCAGTCTGCCGTCCCGCCATGCCCACCAGATCTCTGAGCTCACTCATTAGAGGGCCCATATGACGGAAATTTTATTCCTCACTTTAAATTTCTAAAAAACGAATTCGAAATAAAACGTAAACACAACGTGTTAACATTTACAAATATACTTTTTACTCAGCCCTAATAATCTAGCACTGTCTGAAAAAACATTGTGTCTGCAAAATGGTACATTTTCGGAAGGAAAAACATTCATTTTATCATGACGTGGTAACTCCACATGAGGGTCCATTGGAGTGTTTGAGAAGGAAAGGGGGTGAACACTATGGTAGTTTTTCTATTTATCACCTTAACTTAACAAGTTAAGAATAATGTGGAAACACCCTTACAAAACACCTGCTCTTTTAATCTCAGCATGTACAACCAACCCGATCTCACGACTTTTCGTGCAGTCATCAGGAAAGTGAAGTCTTAGATTCACATTTATTGCCATATGAACAGTCTACAAGTCCAATGACATTCTTACTTGAATGCCTTCTTGTCGAGATATTCAGTACAATTCACTTCACCTCTTGAGCAACAGAGTAATAATGTCTCAGCATTGTTACCTTGCTTCTAAGATAACACTGAAACACCATACACAGGATATCAGAGGTTAGTATTAATGCAGCAGTCATCATTTCTAGTCTAAACAACTGGAAGAAAACATACTGATTTCCAGATTTGAGTGTGATTTGC
Source organism: Brachyalestes nurse (assembly GCA_037974405.1). Lineage (NCBI taxonomy): Eukaryota > Metazoa > Chordata > Actinopteri > Characiformes > Alestidae > Brachyalestes > Brachyalestes nurse. The sequence goes on from JBBPCY010000035.1 coordinate 4,797,730, forward strand.
TGTTGTAGTTTCCCACAACACTAACTATAACTAACACAAGGTATGAGAGTGGCAGCTTAGCTTATGACAGCATGCTTGTGTCTGCTGCTAATATTTCACAGTCATATTTGTTCAGAGCGGTGGACGTTATTATCAGAGGACTGGAACACCGATTGACTGATTTGCATATTGTGACCTGACTTTGTACTGCAGTACTGACCTGTGTCCCACAGTCATCATCATTAAAAAAGTCCTTTCAAGACTGTGACTGTAATTATAAATGACAAAAAGAATTGGTCTTTTGAAAATGATTTGTGTGTAAAAACAAATCAGATGTTAAAAGAAACAATAAGAATATTGACCCTTCAAGGCATAGCATTTTACCTACCAAATGTTTTTTAAATCACAAAACAGACTGACTTCCTGAAGGACTTGAGGAAAAGGTTTGGAGTCATGCTAACTATGCTTCCAGTGTATAAACAGTAGTATGCTTATATACTGTCATGATAATGAAAGCAAAATGGTGTCTGAGGCCATCTGCTGCTCTCAAAATGACCAGGATTTTGTGGTGAGGTGAAGTCTCAGTTAGAATAGTGAGGTGAAGGAAGTGGTTTTGAGTTTATGGTGTGGTTTGCTAGGTATTTATATTATAAGTCATTAGGTTTTCCGTTTGAGTGACTAAGTTCTAAAGTTAGAAGGTTGTATGTGTGTGCGTGTGTGTGTGTGTGTGTGTGTGTGTGTGTCTGTCTGTGTGTGTGCGTGCGTTTGCGTTTGCACCAGCTAGAGGTCAGTAATGAGCCGGCAGAGGGAGGGCGATGCGGCAGCTGTTTACATACTGTGATATGAAGGAGTGGACATCCTGCCCAACCCCACAGAATACTAAGAATCTCAACTTCTGCAAACAGGCTCAGACAAACCAGCCTGCTGCAGAACATGAAAGCCTATTCTTTCAAAGTGCAGCTACATCTTAACACCTACGTAACACATGCAGTAGAACAACCCTTCAACCTTATTTGAGCTCCATAACTAATAATGAATGAAAGCCAGTGCTGTTTTGGAGATAATAGTCTTTAGTTTTCATACATATCAAGAATATCTATTTTACTGAAATGTGGGTACCATAGTTGAAATATGAGTACAATAGTAACAGAAGAACAGAAATAATTGTACATATAACACATAATGCTTTTTGGACTGGCCTTTGGTCCAGTACAGAAGGGCCAGTTTAATAGGTTTTGGTGCCAGATCAAGAACAGGACCTAGTGGTTTTCAGTGGTGTCTTTTCTCACTTACAATAGAAACTAACTACAATTTAGCAAATGGTTTTAGGTGAAAGCAACACTATTAAACTGCCAACAGAAGTGAAAGAATGTTAATGAGGACCGTATGTTGATGTACTGGTTGCTGTCTTTAGAATTATTACTTTGTAAAGCTTTCACTGTCAGCACATCTAGTGTTGACTAGAGAATTCAACTGCACCAAGAGAATGTAGAATGTAGGAAGCAAGAGAATGTAGCTAATACATCATCAGTTCACTAAACATTTAAGCCTTGCTTGACTCTGTGATAATGAACATTACCATTTTAATACCCAGGCCCACTCTACAGTGTCCAAAGAAAATGGATTCACTGCTGATCGCTCAGTGAGGAGTGTGAGCTGGAGTTGTGAGGGCATTGCTGAGTCATCAGGCTGACAGCTGATGCTGTGCTGCAGGGGCCTGTGCCGGGGCGGCTGGAGCTGGGAGTAATCAGCCCGTCCCATGTTTAACTCCTGACCTGAGCCTGATCCCGCAGGCAAGGAGGAGAACAGTTCACCAAGCCGTACCATGGCATGAGTGTGTTTGAGTGTGTGTGAGTGTGTGTATATGTGTTTGACATCAAACGACAAACATCAAATTACAAATTTGTATTTTTGAAAGTGAAAATAAGTACACATAAAACATAAAACACACACACACACACACACACACACACACACATATATCTATATATATATATATATTACTATGCAAGTTTTAGGCACCTGCAAAAATAATATTTAAAAAGTGTTAAGAATAGCCGTGAGTGGATTTTTTTACATTAATGTTACTAAATACACTAAATAAATACAAATAACATAATACAATATATCAAATTGTTCCTTGTGGAAGTCCAGATTTGTAATTACTCTCAGAAATCTGGTTTGACTGGAAGCAAACACAAAATATCAACTACTTTTTTACAAACAAGACAAATCTTGATACCTTTTACTACTTTTTTGTTTGTTTGTGTTTATTCTAATGTTAACATTGCTGGCAGAAAGACATTTTATTACACCTTGAGAATGGCTTTTAACAGTTTGCATAGGCGTCTGAGGCAGCACTATGTATGTTGTGTGTGTGTATATATATATATATATATATATAGAGAGAGAGAGAGGTGTGTGTGTGTGTAAAAGAACTTATTTATGACCCCTAGTCCTGACAGGGCATTCAAGGAAATATGAGTTTGTATCCCTTTGGAGCTTCTCTCCCCCTCATCTCCTTAGTGTGCCCCTGTGACTGGCGGAAAGGGCTGTAATATGGGTCTGAGTCATTGCTCTGCAGCCTCCCACTCCCCCCTCAAGGGCGACTGCTTCACGGCCAGCACTTCACCTCATGATGAATGGCCATTAAAGACAAAACAGATCTAGTTATCCTTGAGGAGCAAAAAGACCCAGCCACAATGCATGTTGAGACGACTGTGCTTCAGCAGGGGATTCTATAATGTGCCACAAAGTGCTGTCAGAGCTTGGCTGGTGGTACACCTATGCTTGCATGTATAGATCCAAGCAATGCAACATTGATATTTGGTGATGTTATTTATCATTCCATGCCCTGACTCGGGAGTCGTGAAACTGAGAGGGGAAGTGGATCAGGAGGGCTATATATCACAAAGTCAATACTGTTAGTTTGCACAAATACCAATTATGCCAGTACTCACTGATATAAATCAAAAATATGCTGCACCATTAGGTCACTGTTTCCACCCAATCCAGCTTTAGCTTTAGTTTGGGTAGCTTTAGTTAGTTCTGTTAAATTGTTTTGGGTGATGAGGAACTATATCATTTTAGGGAACTTTGTGACTGCATAGGCACGAACACGCTTCTGCAAACACCCCACGTTGTTCTAACTTTGACTCCGGTTTTAGCTACCAGGTCTGAGTAAAGGAGCGGAACTTCTTTCCTACCACCACTACAGGGGGAGCTGCCCTGCTGTTAGTGTAGTTTAATACTCTAAACTAATAGAGGTATACAGTATCATTATAAATATCATTATATTGTTGTAACATTAATTTAGTTTTTGTCAATTTTGAAATCAGATCTTAAATTTATTTGGTTTAAGCCTAGATTCTTAAAGAATGTATAATGTATAATGAAGATAAAAAAGCTGGCTGTGCACTTTTTACGTTAAAATGACGTTTTAAGAGACAGCAAAATATGAATGACAATGAGTAAACCCAACATTTAGAAGTCAGATACGACTTTACAACAGTGGACAATGAAATTATTCTCAAAAGAGAGTGCTCAGAAAGGGTGCTCTGTTTCCAAACATTTTAATAACCGTATTTGATCGCAAGCTGTTCAGAATAAAGCCCTTGTCCAGTTGTTGCTCTGATTGATGGAAGGTTAGGGGGCAAAGAGAGCAGACTTGAGATGTCCCTTAAAACGGACTAAAAAAAGACTAAACTGCTGCAACAGGTGTCGCTATGTTTCCCTGGTTTTTCAATGTTATTGCAAGCAATAAAATGAAACTGTATAATACATGTACAAAAACAGGATATGTGTTCACATCAAACTGACTTTTAGCAATATATATGTTTTATGTTGTGATATTTTCAGCAAAAATGAGTTTAGGTTTATCATTAAAAGGTTGTATTTGTCAACCTTTTGCTTCTTTGAATATAACATCCTGATTAAGACATTTTCTCATTTCTTTCCCCCTGTCAAATAATGATGAGAGAGGTCACATTTCTCTGCCATGTTGAGCTGTTTGAGCACTTTTCATTTAGAACGACTGCAGCTTGTCCTGGAAGTCTCTCTGTAGGAGCTGAAAGAGGAAGCATTCCTTTTAAAAACACTCTCATCTGCACATCAGTCCAGCTACACCTCTCCATCACGCTGTTTGTGTGTGTTGACACTGAATTTATGCATAAATTCATTACACTTCTAGAAAAATGTGTCCCGTGTGGGCTTTCAAATTGTTTTAGGTATTGCCCAGTATTCATCTTGTGGGTGTCGAATGCATTTTGACCATTTTGCTTTTTGAATTTATTCATAAAATATTACAGTTTCCAGTTTTGTAGCCAGCACAGACATGTAGAAGTATTAAAACATTCCTTACTGTAGCATTTTGGTAGTTGTTAGGCCACTTTTCCGGTGCATGTGTGTGTAGGAGAGGTAGGTGTGAACTTTTGGGCTCTAGGCTTTTAAGCGAATGTTCTTCAGATGTTCTTCAGATGTTTTTCAGAACCCAACTGTTTGACAGGACTGAGAAGGTTACTGCGGTTCTCATAATAATTGGACCTCATTTGGCAATGAGACACATTGTTTTGCAGCTTTTACCACAAGGCCACATTGCGTTCTTTCCCACTTTCACATGCAGGAATGAAAACCAATTTGAAGTAATTAAAAATATGAGTTATGATTCAAAAAGTATGGGGAATGTCATTAGAAGCACTGTCAATTCAGTGGTGTGCAAAAATGGGTCAGTTTTTGGGCGTTTATATGTATTTCACGAACTGAAAGGCATCTGCACTTGGGTTAGGCCAGTAGTGTCTCACACTGAAAGAATGACTTCCTGGTTTTGGTCATTTCCCCTGAAAATAGTGTTAAATTCCAAAACTGAAATTAAAGTGATTATAGAGAAAAAGCAAAACCTGAAGTATTCAAGAATGACCCAAATGATTTCATTCTCACATTCTTTCAGGATGAGGTGGCTCACTCTGGAGAGAGCTCCACCCCAAATGATCTCCAGCCCATATGGAAGTGATCATGACTATCAATCATTCTTACCAAAAAGGTGACCGTTAATGAAGAACAAGCACAACATTGAGATTAGTGTCACAGTCTTGCTGTGCTTTGATCGTGTTACACTGTCACTGTGAACATCTGACATACTGATGAGAAAACTCTTCTGGAAAATGAGCCCTTCGTTGTGCCATCTCTGCAAATGAACTAAATGAAATATTAATATGGTTTAGTTAGTCAAAGTGACAGGCATTTAGCGCAGCTCGATCATTTCCTCCATGTAATGGATAATGCATTTCCAATCCTAATACACTAGTAACATTAAAACTGTCTGCCTAATACTGTGTAGGTCCTTCTTGTGCTCTGACCCGTCAAGGCATGGACTCCTCAAGGCGTCTGAAGGTGTGCTGAGGTTTCTGGCACCAAGATGATACAGCAGATCCTTTAAGTCCTGTAAATTGAGAGGTGGAGCCTCCATGGATTGGACTAGTTTGTCCAGATTGACATCTGGCCCAGGTCAACAGCTTGTACAGTCTTGCAGTGCTCAATCACACTGCCTTCTCCAGCTGGTCTTTTTTCTCATAGTGCCTCCTGGTGCCATCTTTTCTCTAAATAACACAAACACACACACACACACACACATCTGGCCCCATGTACATGATATAAAAGAAACCCTGATTTATCAAACCAGCCCACCTTCTATCATTGCTCCATGGTCCAGTTCTGATAATCACTTTTGAGTCTAGGCACTTACAGCCGTGGACATTTTATTGATTTAAAGTTTTATGTAGTTTATTGTAGTTTTGTGCCATTTGTGTCAGTTCAGCTTCTGCCTTTTGAAACCATGGATAAACCTGAATTAGTATTTCAGTGGCATCTGTTGAAAGACTTCCTTTAACAACAACAGCTTATGCTGAAAGAATGTTTACCGTATAACGTTGTTTTAATTTTTAAGACAAGATGTACATATATTACACTACAGTCAACCTTACTAACCAAACTTTAACCAAAACAGAAAACTAATATGTTACATATATACAGTTTGTTTGGTCATCGTAACAGCAAGTCTGTATCAGACGTAAACACAGCACAAGCTGTGAAATGTGCAGTGAAAGTCAGTGTATTCCATTTTTAAGAGTAAATTTTTTGTATGACAACACTTGTGCTTTCCCTTTTTTCCAACTTGCCAAAGTTCCGAAAAACAAACTACTGTGAAACTTACTGTGCATTGTTAACCGTAAGTGTGCCAAAGTGCGTTCATGAGCTGTTAGTTGCCCAGCATGACTTCAGGGCTGTTACAGTTATTTAAACACTGATGAAACTTCCCCTTCTCTACGAGGTACAGATGACCAGTTGGTTGTTGATTCATGATGATGCATATTTTAAATTCTCCTACTGCTCTCTGCTACTGTAAGAAGGATCCTGATGAACACACACTGTTAACAATGTTTGTCCTTTTAGACCTGTGGAGTATTCTGTAATCCTTTAAAGCGGTGTATGGTGTGTTATCGTTTGCTTCCATTGGTTTTTAAAAGTCATTGGGCGTGTTAGAGTAGGGAAAACGCTAAAATGTGCAGTGTCTATAGGGACAGAGAGAGAGAAAGACAGAGAGAGAGAGAGAGGGGGAAGAGAGAGAGAGAGAGAGAGAGAGAGACAGTAACCCTTGGGATTATTTAGGCTTGTGCCTGGACACTCCTTTCTTGTCTCCAGAAATCTCACAGAGCCTATTGGTGTGGTCTGCCTGTGGTGGCAAGAGATGGAAGCCAGCATGTACAGTGACTGCACCTAAGATCTGTAGAACCACATCCCCAAACTCTAGTTTCTCATCCTGCTGGGTTTCGCCTGGCCTGCGAGCACTGAGCTCACCACATTCTTCCTCTATGAAGTCCACTAGCGTTCGAGATATGTTCCTGTCAGAGTGCGATCAAGCCTTCGTGGTGTTCGGCTTAAGGTGAGGAGAAGCTGCTTTCAGGCTTTTGAAGGGGTTTGAAGTGCTTTGTTTTCTCTGGCTGTTTACAGAACCATGGGATGTATCAGGATATTGATTACAGATTCAGAATGGTTCATTGTGGTGGTGATGGGAACCAGACATCTGAGGTGTTTGGCTTTAAAAGCAAACTCAGAGAGAAACATATAAATGGTAACAGATTTGCAGACTGAAAGCAGACTTTGGATTAAGTGCTATTTTGAATTTTTAAAATTGAACAAATTCTATTGCTGGGTGAGGTAAGGCAAAATAGCCCGCCGCTCCACTGTGTTAACATCATTAGTAACAAATGTAAGAACTTCTATCAGAAGAAAGGTGTAGTTTCACTGGTGGACGGTAAATAAAATGTCTCGTAGCAGTATAAGCTAAGGAGGTTGATTCACAGTTTCACATCAAGACACTCTGAATAAGGTTTGTTTATGTCTATTTAATGATCCAGAAAGTATGAAAATGGGTTTAGGCCACTCCAAACAAGAGCTGCGAACATGTCTTAAGACAGAGAATGTGTCACTGGCTTAGAAAACGAACCCACACTGAAAGACTCGTGTCAGGGAAGCGCTTTCTTTTCGTTTCAGTGCGATTCCTGAAGGCAGTAAGCGTGCAGAAGAGTCCAGCCCGGGTGTTTTTTCTCTTTCAGTGCCACGCGACTTTCCCTTTCGGACTGGATGTAGTGCTCTGGGGGAAGTCCTCCTCTGTAGCGAGCAGGATAGGTCGGGGAATTTGAAAGTGTGTGTTTTAGTGCTCGGAGCGAGTGATGGTGCTCCGGCTGCAGCACGTTAGTCCGGCCTTAACTGTGGGAGGCCACGCTGGGTGCAGCTGGGCCGAACTGTTCCTCTCTCCGTGCAGCTCGCAGAGTTTGGCAGGTAAACAAAGCAACTTGTTGCTACCTACGCTTTGCAGCTGCCCGCGTGTGTGTGTGTGTGTGTGTGTGTGTGTGTGTGTGTGCGTATGCGAGTGTTTGCATGAATGTGTGCGTTTGCGTGTTTGTGTGCGTGCTCGTATTTGTGTGTTTGTGTGGTAGCCTGTGTGTGGTGCTCGTTGCAAACGGCAGTGGCTCTCGGTTTTAGCTTAAAGAGTTTACTTTATACGTCACTATAAAGGGTTTCCTTTGAGTTTCTCATAAAAAGAAAGAAAGTAAGAAAGAAAGGTGGGCGCACAAGAAATCGTCTCGATATCTTCGCCGCGATGAAAATGTTCCTGGCTTTTTTGCAGCTCGGTTCACAGCATGCCTGAGATTCCTCTCCTCTGTTCACTTTCAGCTCTTTGGAGTAGGAGTGTGTGTGGAGAGCCGCGCTGTTTCTCGTGTTTAGCTTTCTTGCTTTCTCTCTCGCTTGTGGCTCTTGTTTAGTCGTTTATTTATGTTGGCTGGGTGTGCGTTGTCGTGCTTTAGATCTACGGTGGGGATTTCTGACGCTCAGTCCCCTTTACTATTGTTGGTTGAAGTCTGAGTTTTTTCAAATGTGCATTGCAATAGAACATTTCCTTAAAGTAAAGATTTATAATACTGTATAATACTACTTTAATCAACAGTAATAGTTCTGCCTCCTCTTGTCTTCCTGTAGAATCTGTAATAATCTAGTAATGTCTGTATTCTCAGTCATTTGTCTTACTTGTGTGTAACACTGTAGTAAAAATATACAGTATGTGTGTGTGTGTGTATATGTATCTATATGTCTATATATATGTGTATATGTAGTACAGTATATATATATATTGTACAGTTTCAGGGATCCTGTAGAAATTGCTGTTGTATTACTATAGATCCTTTTTCATTTTACCTTAGTGCTCCTTTTTTGATCCTTGCAGACATGATTCGTTCTGACTAGCTTCATGAAATGTTGCTCTCTGAACTGAGTTGTGCAGAATGCAGTTGTTCCTCTTTTTTTTTTTACACTCATTTCACTTGAACCGCAGTATTCGTGTATTTCGTTTAAACAGCAGGGTGTGTCCACTCCTTGGCTCACTCTTTTGTAAAGTTCTATTTAAAATCACTGCTAACCCTCTGCCCCGTGTCTGTGCTGCATATTCACTTCCAAAGAAAACGAAGAGCCGGCACATCTGAAAGACACGCAGGCTCATTTTAAAGGCAGTCTGAAAGGTTCCTCTTACAGCTGCGCCTGTATGCAAGTCTTTATACAAGACCTGTATTTGTACTGTGAACATTATGCAGGATCTATGCACGAGAGATACTGAAGAATATGTCATAAATCTTTGTCTCCTTGAATGATTCATAGCTGTTTTTTAGCTATAGACTGGTTTGGTAGTAAAGAAGTGAGAAATGTAGTTGTGTTTTTTAGTTACCGCCATCATGTGCTAAATGGTTAACAGTCTTCATCCAGGCTCAAACACTCACTCACAAATAGTAGTGGCAGACTCTGGGAGTAAAAGGCTTGCCAGCTGTTTTGTGCATGTTTGTGCTTTAAGAAGAGTTCTGGTGACGGCTCCATTGAGTGCTGCTAGAAGGCTCTACTTTTTTCTGAAATGTGCAGTAGGGTTCCATCGATTAGTTAATAATTAGTTGACTTTTATAACTGAGTCATTATCAGGGAAACGGCAGCAATTTAGTCTAATTAAAATGTTAAACCCTAACATAATGTTAATTGTGTTAACCCCTTAAACCCTTATTTTCATGAACTGCATACCTTACAGAGTAGTTTCATAGTACTTACTGAATAATCAGTAGTTTCAGATTTTTAAGGGCTTAATCCAAAACACAGTATGCAGAGTAGTTGGTGATTTAAATAATCATTTGCTGCTGCACCACTGTGCAGTAGTTTAGAATGTTTAAAGTTCTTGTAACATTACTTGGTCTTCTCATTGCTGCCAAAAAATAGGGGAGCTAGAGTAGTTCTCATCTTTTCTGATACTGTTGATTTGCTGTGAAAACATTTGAGATTCCTGGGACGATTTTTTATTTTATTTTTTCAGTCTTAAATGATCAAAGACAATCGGTACTTTTAGTCCAAAGGAGTTTTACCAAGAATGCTCTTCAGGAAGTTGGCCCATGCTTTGGAAATGGACATTCTGGCAATTGTGAATTCCATCAAAAACTTTTTTGAATGGGGGAAGAGGGAGCTAACATCATGAGACAGATCTTCCCCACATGCCTTTTACAACACACACAAGGTGTAGCTGGACTGAGGAAAAGAGTGTTTTTCTAAGGAACGCTGCCTCTTTCTGCTCCTAAGGAGAGATGGGGAAGGAGAGGCTGCAGTCTTTCTAAATGGAAAGCGCTCCAACAGCTCAGTATGTCATCTCTCACGCAACAGTTTTGACAGGGAAAAAATAAAATACAAATACAAATAAATATATTGTCACAGAAGTGGCAATAAACATAGATGGAAACTTTTTTTATTGCTAAATCAAAAGTTATGTTTTTTAAAGGAAATGGCATCGTTACATAACGCATTTTATTGCTCAAAGTTAGTTTGATGGAAACAAGCTGCTGGGCAGCAAAAACTGCAGGCATTTTTTAATGCATGTTCATTTTATTGCTTGCAGTTTTGGAGAGAAAGTAGATGGAAACATAGCTAGTGTTGCCTGGGCCACTATTCAAATGTTTCAATGCTTCAAGCAAGCATAAAGACAATCTGCTAATTGTAGTCTATGTGAATGTCGTGTTGTTCTTTGAGCTGGTGCTAAATAACAGTCAGGTACCGTGATCATGATGCACCCTTGCCATTTGTTACACATATATTGATGAATCCTTAATGGGACACAGGCGAAGGCCTACATTATTTTGACTGCAGTTCATTGTTTGTTGGGCTATTTAAGGACCTTGATTCATTAGAGCACAGAAACCTCATCTGTTGTGTCTCTGGTCGGTCAGAACAAACATAGCTAGGCTAAAAAAACACTATTCTATTAAAAGGCTTGTTTGCATATTGCAGTCTTCTGTCATGTCAGTATTGCAAAGGCCAATGTTGTGATAATGATGAATGAACATGTTGTGCATGCCTAGTTACTGCTTAAGGGGGATGCATCCTATTGTCTGGACCCATGTTGGAATCCAGATGGCTAAGAGTCAAGTTAGCTTCAGTGCTATTTGGCTGGAGCCACACTGGCCAGTCATGGCTGAGGGATCCAATGATTGTTGCAAAGCAACATTTGAGGGGCCAGTGAGGGGAAGCCTGATAAGCTAAGTCTCAAACCAAAAAGCTGTTTAGGTGAAGTTGTTGTAAGTTGGATAAGATCTTTCAGATCCTCTTCTGAGAAACAGGAACTTGTCACAGTTACAAAAGTTCATGCGCAAACTCAGCTCTGTGAGATTCTACTACTAGATCTCGTTCGGCATTGTTTAAGATCTTTTACATCTTTTCAGCAACTCAGGTCATTAATAATGGAATACATAATAAACCTGAGTTTTGTTATGGGTGTGTTCCTCCTTTCTGTTGTCGCAGTACTAAAATTGACTGCTCTACCTGGACGTACGCTATAGGGAGCCATTTCAAACAACATCAGGACCGGTCGTAAGGAGGACTGAGCTTGGATAACAAAAGCTGACTCTAGAACAGCACCTGTGAAAACAGACCCAGTTGTCTAAAATGGCTTTTCACAGAGTTCGACAGAATGCCGTGTGAGTGGACTGAGAGTCTTAGGGGCCGATTTAAAGTATTGGTTTGAGTGACTATTGACTTCTAGCTCCAGTGCTCACTCCTAAAGTAGCTAAATTTGGGCATTGATCACCTATATGTGGTGAAAGTTGAAAATTATTCTTTTTTTTCCATCAAACTTTACAAGGTTTTCTTCACACACAGTACTGACAAAACAGATTACTTTATAAGACCCCACTAAAGAATCATTATTATTTAATACTGGATAAAAGTGCATTTAAATTTAAAGCAGATTTGTATATTTTGGTTGGTTGTCCATGGATTTTGGAAGCCAGGTGTAATGTGTAAAAACATTCATTTATTTAGGGTCCGAATTTGCTGCTGTTTTGAAAGTCAAATTTGTACTGCAAACCCCCTCAATGTGTTTATCAGACTCAGTTCATTGTCATTTATTAGGCGTTGGGTGTTGATTTGAGTGGGTTTTTTGTTCTAAATGTGCATGTCATGATTCATCTGTACTTCAGGAACAGAAACTGATGGGTTTCCCCCGCTATTGTTGCTATTATTTTGCCCAGGTCAATATGTTGTGTTGCTGTGCATTTTAAGCGCCTGTGTGGCAGCCTCTGTTTCAGAATGAGTCACGCAATGAGAAAACAGAGGTGTCCCAGCCTCACCATAGTCAGATTCTCCTCACACAGCTCCGCTGCTTGAGCCCGAGGGCCCCTGCAAGAGAAAGAGTGGGGTTTCAAGTATAACACTGCTGTGGGTGGAGCTGGGGTCAGATCTAATACACGTCCCATAGAGGAGCTCTCGTTTACCATCCCCTGCCAAGCACCACACCACTGCCTCAGGCAACTGTGGCCTCTGCTTAAAGGGGCAATTCCACTGAGTATTTTAAAATTTCTGTATAATTAAACTGTTATGATGTAAACAAAGTCATGTGTTTTGATGTAAAGTACTGTTTTCTCAATCAGGGGTCACCAACCTTTTTGAAACTGAGAGCTACTTCATGGGTACGGAGCCATACGAAGGGCTACCAGTTTATTACACTAAAACTGAGTTTACCTAAACTTATCTAAACGTCACGTAGAATAAACATGTTCTAAACGCTTTTCTTTAGATATTGTCATTTTCAAATCTATATGAATGCAAAAGTGATTAAAGAAGAATAGCAACAGGATAAAATTAAATGTTAGACGCTGCTCACTGGTGAGTTGTGCAGGTCCGAGGGCTACTCGTGTGGTCCTTGGGGGCACCATATTGGTGACCCCTGTTCTACAGAAACTGGCAAAGTATGATTCACAGTGGTGGTGACAGGAACCAGACGTCTGACAAGTTGATTTCTTCTTGAAGCTATTAAATGTTATTACATGAAATGAAATAAGTTGTCTGATACTTGTTTAACTACAGTTTTGGGGTAACTCTTTACAATAAGACTACCCTGTTGGTAAATAAAGAGCATTTCTAACAGTTGTCATACATTGATACAGGCTCACCATTTTTATAGATTTTGCTAGTTGCTTAGTTTATCTTGTCCCTCTCACAGGAAGACTGTTAAATGGTCCATTTCATCAGGTCTTTGTTAACATGTTACTACCATTAAATCAGATTTTGCCAAATAGGGAGTCTGCATCGATGTATGACAACTGTTAGAACTACTTTAAATGATTTAAAACCTAATTAACAACCTGATTATGAATCATTTATAAATCCTTTATAAGGGAAGTCTTATTGTAAAGTCGTTCCAGTTTTGAAAATGTTTTGGCACATGCATGGTGGAGAGGTGCATGTAGGTTGCTTATCTCAAACCATGTTTAACTTTAATAGACTAATGCAGTTGGCACAGCATGAGATACTGGTGCCTATAAAAATGAAGAAAGGTTTTAGTACCAAAAGGCTTAATTCCTGCTACGTTCATTTTTAGTACATTTGTTGGTGAGTCATAGTTAGCAGTATGAAATGCAGTGTTAGAAACCACATAAGCAAGTCTATTCAAGATACTTAACAACTCACCATGGTTTGTGGTGATAAAAGCATGCAGTGTGAACAGTACTTATTGGTGGTGTTAGTTAGCTTCAAGCTTGTTAGCTTCATTAGCCTCATAGCTCCACTGCAAAACTACAGAAGCACACTTCGGTCACCAAGTACATTATTGGCTACTTTTGGGATGAGGGTCGATTTTCATTTTTGCCCAAACCATCGCTTTAAACACATTCTCCGTCCAGCATTATATAAAAGTAAGTGATATATTTCATCTATAACTCATAGCCTAATACGTTTATTGGTTTTCCGTGTGATGCATGACTCATGCCATGTTGAAGAGATTAGTTTTGTCTGCAGAACTGAATATATTGGCGATGTGTTTGGTGCCCTCAAACCGAAATGGAAGAACCGGTTCATCCTCACTGATATGCAAATATACCCTTTACAGTAATACTGGTTCTCTCTGCACCCACAATCATTTCATATTCATGCCTCTGAATTCAATTTAAATGTCATTTATTTATTATGTGTAATATATTGGCCTTTTGATTTGGTTCCAAGTTTCCCTAATGGTTTTTCAGCCTCTCCTGTTATTGGGTGTTTATTTTATCCTAAGTGTTTTTTGAATTTAGAATGAAAGGTATCATCCAGTAATCTGTTTATATTATTACTGTTGTTTGCATGGACAGCCAACAGGTGGCACTGTTGTTTAAGCTTTGTGCCTGGATCGCCATTGTCTGGTGCTTGTCCAGTGCTGTAAACATCCTGTGAGACCAAAAGATGCTCACATAGGCAAACAAGAAGCATTCTGTTTCTCTTTGGAGGCAAAGCAAGACACATTCATATTTCTATTGAAGCTTTTATAGCCACTCCTTTCCTTCTGCTTTCGCAACTCCTCTGTAGATCTCCGCTCTCAATTTACGGGCGACTCCACCAGACTAGAAATGAAAGCATCATTGGTTTTTACCACCTAAAATGTCAGTAAACGCAACTGCCTCACTCCATTCTGGTTGTATATCACTATTTGGCTCAGGACAAAATTTCTGTGTGAATAATTATCACCTCATTCCAGGTCTGCCCTTGTGGAATGACTCGACTTATTTCCCCTCTCATTATCGGAGTCTTGCTAGCCGCCCTGACCTGCTGCCAGGATTGGGCCTCGTTCAGATGTCTGTGAGGATGGCCATAATCTCTCCTGCCCTGCCTCTCATTGCTGTGCCGCTGGGAGTCGTCCCTAACGACTTGTCTAAGCTGCTTTTTATGTATCATTTGGTCGCTGCCTGAGTCCAAGGTGTTCTCTATAGCTGCTAGCAGGATGTCTGTGATGATAAACTACACTCTGCGTGGCTCAACATCACTCTCCTGATTAGCTTTTCTCTGGCTGGATTAAAGTTTTTGAGTGTGCATATATCCAGAGATAATCGTGCTATGTTCACTACGTGATGGGCTGCAGAAAGTGTAAAGTGTCCGTTTGGGACTGGGAACATGTGATGTCCTTGAGCTGTTTGGTAGATGCTGTATTCTGTGTGTAGGACTGTATATCACTGGATGTAACACTGGCCCTCAGAATTCATTTATACTACATTTTCAGAAACCCAGCAATCACTGCACTGTTCATAATTTAATTACTCTTTCAGCTTACAGTGTTTTCTACACACTGTAATGTTCAAAAGTCAGGGACTTTTTCGTATTAAATTGGTTTCCAGTGTAAACTGCTATTAAGATTTTATAGTTAAAAGCATCCAACACTGCATATATAATATCAAAACATCAAATCTTTAAATATTTTTTCTCTGTTGTTGTTTGAGCATCTACTTTAACTCTTTCAACCTTAACATCTGTAACCCAACCAGTTGCAGCTGTGTCCTCCCAACAAAAAACGCTCCCAAAGCTCTCACTGATATTATGTTCTAAGAGACATGAACATTGAGTTATGTAACTACCCAGACACACCTCAGCTGCCTCACATGTTTCTAAGGCCATGTTCACACGTACACAAGTATTTCTGAAACATTCTGCATTTTGGCCTTTCGTCCATACGTAAACGGCATTTTGGGTCAGTGAAAACTGAGGTTTTGAAAAACGAACCATGTGCCACTCATATGATGTCACAGTATGCACCGTGTTTACATTAGGTTTTCATCTACAATGCCCGGCGTATACAGAGTACTACTGCCCTCAACCTTATTAGAAGTTTTGGCATGTTTATACTCATGCACAGTTACTGTCCATCCAGTATTAAGAACGTAGATGTCAGAGTCAGTTTTGGAAGCTGTTATATTGAACACAGACATGTCTCTGGTAATGACGTCCCTCCTCCAAGGCTTCTGATTGGTCACCGATGGTTTAAGGTTTAACATCACCACCTTGTGCCTTGGTATGCCTTTGACAGCGATTTATGCGATTGTGTATGAGCAGATATTTTTGAAAACGTGCTCGTGTGGACGCCGCTTTTTCAAAAAAATGAAAACGGAAAATCTCTGTTTTCAGAAATAGCCGTGTACCTGTGGACATGGCGTAAATGCTAAACAATGTGCTATTATATGTAATATTGTTGAGGCTTCTGTGTAATTGTCTGAGTATATGTTTCCAGCTTTTTTTTCTGATCTTGAACATAATGGCTGTTTGACATAAATGTGTTTGACTTGAAATGAGTTCAGTGTTCAGAGGGCCTCTGACTTTGGCACAGTGTCTTAACCATTAAATCATATGCTTTGTAATGTGGACATATGTAAAGAAGTTTGATGGGTTAACGCTTCAGATAATTTGCAGTTCCCTGTTTTTGTGTCAATGTTGGAACTGAACCAAAGGTGCATTTTATGCAAACGAGTATACGGTATTTGCAACTGAAATACAATTACTCATCATGTTCTCTCTCTCTCTGTCTGCAGCAGCGATGAAGGGCTGAAAGACACGCTATCTGACTGGGACTCGGAGATGGGCAGCACGGAGCCGCTGAAAGAGAGCGCCGACGTGCTCAACAACGGCCACCGCAGTGACCAGGAGGCGGCACGACGCCTGGCCCGGCGCCTCTACCACCTGGAGGGCTTCCGCCGCTCCGACGTGGCCAAGCACCTGGGCAAGAAGTGAGAAGAAGTGAAAATTAAAATGAGCACCTGCTTTTTCACCAGCTTAAAATTCATGGTGTGCTGTTAAAGCAGCCAGTTAAGTCACCTTCAAGCTTAGACAAACTCAGACATGTAGACACACACACTGAGGTTTGGCACATCTCACATGCTCACTCTTTCCCACGCATAGGAACACGTACATTCAGACAGGATTTTTACTCTACTAGATAGAAGTCTGCTAAACACGTAGCCAACTTCATACTCCATCAGCAGTGAAGTACTTTCAGTAGACGAACTATCAATGACTGTTGTTCACTATCAGTGTCTGATACTAATTTCTATAGATTTATAAGGACCTATCAGGTAAAGTAGTTGTTATCTCTGGGTGCTGTTTTTATGTTTTTCACTCTCCAGCTAATGTCTGTGTGTCCACTACACTGACCAAGCAAGTGATAATAAGGAAACTCTATTGTCTTCCAATACAATTCTGTATTTTGTTCTGAAAAGCTCGGTGGTTGATACACAGTCATTTGTTTGATATTGGACTGCATAGAAGCAACAATATCAATGAAAAGGAAGATTCTGAAATGTGTGGTGATTTTACCATGTATTTTACAAACGGTCTCAAAATGAAGTATCTGGTGCTAGTCACAAGCTACTAATAAAATACTTGTCGCTGAGAACACAGTAAAAGAATTTGAGTAGCAGCAACTAGTCAGGAGTGCTTCTGAATCAATCTTCATTCAGCACCTAATGTACACTCTGCCTTACAGTGTATAAAAAAACCCTTAAAGGGGGGCTTAGCTAAATGTTTGTACTTGTGGATATTATTTTATATTATATTTTAATATAATATTTTATTATATTTGCAACATCCCACAACCTTTTTTTTGAGCATCACTTTTCATGTACATACTGTGCAACTAAGAGGCATAAAACAGTCTATCAAACCTTCTATTGAGCCACAATTTAAAACATTTAACGTCATTTAAATTGCCAACAATGACCAGTTCATGAAAAAGGGAGCTTTTTAAGCACTGATTTAAATTCAGTTTAACTGAGTAACTAGTATGGTTGGGAAGTCCTTGCAATAAATCACACAGATTACACACGACATACATCTTTGTGGACCTTTAGTGTACATTTTAATATTCAGCTTGCTGGCCATTTATCATACAGTTGTCTGGCAGCTCAAGGCTAACGCAGAACACAGATAATTCCATATGATTATTTTAAAAAAGGCAGATCTAAACATAATCATTAAAAAAACAAAAACAAAAACAAAAAACCTCTAGGCACTTAAACACCATCCGCTGTCTTAGCATCTCCACACTGTATTTTATTTTCAGACCTCTTAAGGGGGGGAAAGTGACTGAACTGCTTTGCATAAAAGCCTAAAGGTACAGCACTGTCAAAAGATTTTGGGTCTTCATATCATTCTGGAGTGCAAAGTTTCACCCTGGGGTTGAGATCCAGGCTGTGGCAGAGACTTTAAGATGGAGCGATTTAAAGTGATGGCAGTGTTGCTCAGGCAGCTCTAGTTAAAAGCATGGGACTGTTGAATGTGAGTCAGTGCTGATCTCTTCTGGCATGTGGACTGAGGAGTTTTTCAGCAAGAAGATTGCTGTCCTACAATTGCCTTTCTGAGGACACAGCAAGAACCGAGCCGGGGCACTTGGTCACTCGCTAATCAGTCAGATTCGGGTCAGGTTTGTCATAGCCTCAGTATTCCAGGGAGTGCTGTCTCTCGGACTGAACCAGAACCATGTTTCAAATACAAGTCTGTTTCTTTTATTCTAAACAGACAGACACAGGGGCGTGACCTGGCATGGTTTACTGCTATCAGGTGAACCTGTTTTCAGATGCACAAACAAGCTTATTAGCTCCATTCTGTTCCTGATTGAGGGTGGCCACAGATATAGTTGTCACTGTGCAGCTGTCTGTCTGGAATTGACACTCGGATTGAGAGTGGTAGCCAGATGTGAATCTGAAAACTCATCTTGTTTTCACACTGTGTTCCTTGTTGTCATCTTATAAAGTCTTAGTGACTTTATATATATATATATTTAGGCCAAGCAATAAAACTAGGCTTAAGTAATCAATAACAAAGCTGTCCTGAAATTCCATCATGCTCTGTTGGAAAAACATAATCTAAGGTATTTTTAATCAATTTTTAAGAGTTTATAATAGGGAAGTTGAGTTTAATCAAGTAATCAAATAATTCCATATTGTAGCTACCATGCTTTTATTCAGCAGACCTAAGTAAAGTGAGCAATGACACTGACAATGGCATTTAATGATAGCAAAGCCATTAAACAAATCTTAAAACAAAGGGCAAATTTTACAGATTTTTCTAAATCTGTGCATAATGTAATCATGCGAATGAAGGAATTTAGAGTGGTTTGTTATGAGATGCTCCATTTTTGTGAGATTTCTTATTGGGAGTCATAATAGCTGAATTTTCAGAAGGTTTTAGCCTAAAACTGATAAAAGTGCACTAATTTAGATATACAGTAATCCCTCGCTTTTCGTGAGGGTTACGTTCCTAGAGCACCTGCGTATAGTGGAAAAACCGCGTTGTTGTGTTTTGGTTTTAGAAAAAATGCCTAAAAATGCCTAAATATTCCCCCAAACACGCTCCCAGAACACTTTAATTTCATTTTAAACTCAGTTTAATGCATTAGCCTTAAAGAAAATGTAAACCCGTATTCGCCTCTTTTCAAGGTAAACTTGTCTTTTAATTTAAATTCCCCGCCGAGATATGCAACTCGGAAGGTCGCGTGACAAAAGTATTGGGACACAGTGGCGAGGTGAACGAGTCCCCTTGTGTGAAAACATCCAGAAATATATTTATTGCCACAAAAAAGCAAAAAAAGCTGGAGGATATTTGCAGTTTCCATGTTATTGTGGGGATTTCCGCGTAAAGCCATGAGTTCGGTGTGACTGAATTCGCGACTCCTGATCCGTAAAACTGGGGGATTACTGTAATTGGGGTGTTGTAAGGCAAAACTGTACATAGTGAAACATTTTGACCTTTTTTACCATTATTAACATTATATATAAAAAACTAAGAATACATTTGAGTTCACTAGTGGTTTTGAACAGCCAATGAAATGACTGTAGTTGCAGTTTTATATATTTAACTCCCGTTTCATTGGGAAGAAATTGTTAGGTTTCTTTACAATGAGCCATGTCACATCAGTTTACCCTGAAGGACTTCTTTAGGTCTCAAAGGATGCAGAATTTTTAAAAAGGTCAGTGGAATTTCCCTTTAATATATGGTTCAAGGCATCCAGCTCTGTATCTCCTAAAGACCCAATACTGAAAAACCATAACACGCATGATAAAGGCCGCTATCAGTTGATGACAAATGTCCAGGGACAAAGCCAGGCTGGTGCGGGTGAATTATAGATGGTGTGATCTCCGTTAATCCCACTGCAGAAATTTTAACAGCCACTTTGTCATCTGTATGAAAAATACTTGTAAACTTCAAAACCATCCTCACTAGGTTCTGGAAGCAGTGATGTGGACCCAGGCATTTTTGTGCCACTTACTGTTGTTCACTTTGGGTACTGTATTGTTGTACAGTCTAACAAAAAGAAAGAATGTTTTCGAGGATAAATCTCTGCCATCGGGTGTTTGAAGTAGATGGGTATCTTAAACTCAGCTGTGCCTGAAAGAGAGATTATTATCGCCATCGTCACTCTTTCGTTTACAGTCTAGAGCAGTGATTTCTGAAAGCCGCAGAAATTGTCGCCATTAGGGCGGAAATGGATTGCTTGTCCTCAGACGGCTCTAGCTCAAGTGGTAATATTTTGCCAGCTTAATCACCACATTTATAGTGTGTTCTTCATAGTCCATCCACATCGAAGACACTTTCCTCTTGATGAATTTGCCTGTGGTTGAGATCTGATGAAGGCTCTGCTTTATTTTGTGAGCTGTGTTTTTCAGAGAGTCCATCATGTTTATGTGAAGGATCTATGAGGTCAGTCAGTAAAGGAATCAGTAAAGGGGTTTTCTGCCCACACATCCTCAGACTAATTTTCACTTCATGTCTGTGTAACTTTGTGAAGAACACTTAAACCTGCTCTAGTTTATAAGAGTGACTGCTATCTGATTTGTGTGAGTCTTCACTTCTGATGTGCGAGTCAGCCTATTTTACTTTTTCAGACCTATAGCTCTTAGAAAAGGACAGTTTGATCAGATGCTGGCTGAATCTCTGTGTTTGTAATTGAACTGTAATTCGGTATCCCAGCAAATATTTAGGTTGCAGTCGGGACACAACCTTGGATCTGCATTTTTGAGGTCGTAGATCGAAATAGTCTATAGATTACTAGTTTAACTACTTTCATTATGGATGGACTATATGGCAAAAATGGCATTTTCACAATACACATTATTTCACTATTTTTATTTTTTCTTACAACTGATAAGTTGGATTGGGCAAAAAAATCAACCTTTTTACGCCGTATGTTTTTAGTTTCTGTTGTTTTTACACCGGAATGAATGTGTTACTTCTCTTACTAAATAACCAAACTTTGGACATCAACCATGTCTTGGCTTATTGAGTCCTTTTATGATTAAGGGGAAATGTAGTAAATGTAATGCTTTACTTTTTGGTTGTGCCATTCTTCTTATACTTCAGTATTTGCTGTTTGTCTCATGAGCCATTCTCTCCATTCCGGCATCAAATACTAAGTAACAATGTTTTTAAAGTAGCAAGGTAATACACAGTTAATTTCACAAATTACTACAAGCCATTTTCAGATACTCAAAGGCTAAAATGAGTCAGGGGCCTGTATTTATAGAGAGCAAGAACACAGACCAGATTTAAACCTTTTATCTTGATAAACATGTGCCTCATCCTTATGTTCACCTGTCCACACCCGTCCTTGGATCCGCCTGTCTGAGGTGTGGATCCAGATTAGCCTGACTTGGATGAACAGAACTGATGATCTGTCAATGCTCTGTCGAACTGAAGACAAACCAAAATGTAAACAAACGCGTGCTGTTGCTAGATGAACCTCGCGTTTGGTCTAAAACGCTTTTCCTTTTTTTCCCCCGTCCGCCCGCGGGTGTGAGTCAACCCGCACACAGCTAGCCTGCACTCTCTCAGCCTCAGCAGAGGTCTGGAGGACAATGCCAGCCTCAATACACTGCCATCAATCCCTTCCCTCCATGCTTGATGTCGTGATTTTGAATCCGTGCTGTGGAAGTGTGTAGGCGTTTATATAAATCTCCTTCTCCTTCTCACTCTCGCTCGCTCATTCTGTCTGTCTCGTGCTCTCTCTCTCTCTCTCTCTCTCTCTCCTCCCTCTCTTTCCCTCCCCTTCTTCTCTCGTTAGCTCTCTCTTTCCGTCTCTTATATACAGTAAATGAAAGTGATGTCATGACCCGCTACTCTGTTCATGCTTGTGAAATGCCATGCATACACAGCCACTGCAGAAAACACGCTGTCCTTGGCCCTCACAGAATGTGTGGGATTGTTTTTTTTTTTTTTTTTTTTTTCATAGACGCTATTAGAGGACTGAAAGTAATAAAAAGCACCATAACTATAACTCTGCAGTGACTATAGTGGATTTACCCTGGCCTGATCCTAATGTGAACCTTCTGTTTGTTTGCCTACAGCAATGACTTTAGCAAGATGGTCGCCGAAGAGTACCTCACTTTTTTTGAATTCACAGGGATGACATTGGACCAATCGCTCAGGTATCATTTTCCAAACAGTCCATACATGTACGTATGTGTGTGTGTGTGTGTGTGTGTGTGTGTTTGTGAGAGAGAGAGAAAGAGAGAGAGAGAGAGAGAACATGTGTATCTGTATAAATATACGTATGTATAGCTCATCTGATGTTTTGCATTAGTCATCCTCCAGTCCTTTATCCTTTGACCACTGATTCTTGCTTGGTGGATTATTCTCAGGACATTTGTGGTTGGTAGCACTGCAGTGTGTGATCCACTCTGGGCAGCATACACACACACATACATATGCAAACTGACATGCCTATACCTTTTTGCGGAGAATGACCACCCCAATGATACCTGGCCCTGTCGGGGGCCCCGAGCATCGATGAATAGGGAAAGTGGGCTAATGATACAGAAAACAGATGCACCATAATCATTAACGGTAAACTAAGAAGTACCCATATTTGATAGGTGGAGTTATTAAATAGACTAGTATAAAAACAAGGCTTATTTGAAAAGAGATCCTAGTTTGGAATTTCCGCACTTTAACTAGGATACAATTAAAGAAAAAACTCAACCGATTACCAATTACAGCGAAAGGTCGCTGTGGCTTTCAGTCAGATCACCATGGCTGCTGGCACAGTCAACAGTAGATTTGCTGCAGATCAAACAATATACAGACACAACAGATGGTTTCAGGGATGTTAAAGTTATCACTCATCACTATTATTAGCTAGCCAACTTGTCGCTTACAAAACATGCTTTCCAAGAGGTAACCATGTCATAGCTTGAATATACAGAGGTAAAAAATGACCTAACAAAAAATAACAACCTCCATCTTTGCACCTCTGAGCCATGTTGAATGCTGGGTAGCAGCATCTGTGTGATTACAAATTATTTTAACATCTGTTTGTTAAAATCACTTTGTTTGATGTTGGTCCTGATAATAATTTGAATTGTTTTGTTTTCTTTGTTCTTCCTCCTCAGATCCTTTCTCAAAGCTTTTGCACTAATGGGTGAAACCCAGGAGAGAGAGCGGGTTTTAATCCACTTTTCTAATAGGTACTGTCATTGTAACCCCACCATCATCGCCTCAAAAGGTACTAGACTTTCTGCCACATCTTTTGACCTTAATAAGAAATGATTCTGAAATAATTTAAAAAAAATGAAAGTATATTGGCATCTAGCCTGGGTGTAAACGTCTCTTGCGTTAAGTTAAGCGCTATGTTAAGACTTAACCTACGTCGGACAAACCAGTACTGAGATTAGTAGGTGTGAATACGTTCGTATCTTTATTTGCATATTGTTGATTAGAGGCCGCTTGAGGATTTAGATGAGATGTTTTTTTCAGTTATCAGTCATGCATGGATTTAGCTTTGTTTGTCAGTTTCCATGACCATTTCCTTTTACTCAAAGCGCCACTCAGCCTATGGATTAGCTGGAGATCAACTCAGCTGTCCCTTGAGGAATAAGCCATTAATTGAGAATTATGGAGCTCACTTGGCATCAGGTTTGACAAATCACGGGTGAAAGAGACGAGCAGCTGAAAGGTTCAGCAGAAGGTTCCTGAGACAATCTGTCATAGTCTGCCATTTAAACCGGTCAAATAATAATAATTCTTTATGTTGTTAGCAAAAAAAAAATGTGTTTTTTTTTTGTCTACAAAGTGAAATTTTAATGCTCATGCCCAGTTATTTCCTCTCTTGTGTCATCCCTCTTTGTTCAATGCTGGAGTGTCATGTCTCCCCCATAGCAACCATCTTGGTAACAACAAGCCTCTGTGACCAGTAGATGGGTAAAAGCTAAAACGGTCTCCTTGTTGCTAAGACTGTTGCCATGGAAGTGGTGTTACACTTTGGCCCGGTGTAGAGATGCATGATATCAACATAGGGGTACTTCTGCATGTTTAGAGGCTCTTCATGTCACTGCGTGAGATGCATAATTTTTAACAGCAGATTATAAAAAGGAAAAAAAAAAAAACATTGGCTTCTCACAACATGAGAACATGTCCATAGCGGCACTAGCGTGGAAATCAGCCGGACCTTTTGACTGCTACCCGTTAAACCCATGACTAAATAATTACTCATTAATAAATCCTTTTTTTTCCTGCAGATGGAGTGCATTGCCTTACGTGTGCTTTGATGCTGCTGAACACTGACCTTCATGGCCAGGTATGTTTTTCATGCTGCCCCCTGATATTTCCTTCAGTCATATCTCTTCAGTTTTCATTTAAGTTTATGTTGTTAAATGTTAAACGATTAAAAAAACCCTCTGCTGTCCTTTGAATGAGCGGTGGAGCGACCTGCCATCGTTTGGCCTTATCAGAGTTGATTATTCAGTCCATAAAACAAATAAAAGCCAGCATTGGGGTCACACTATTGAGATTTTTATTTGACCAGAACCACTCAGACAGTGGACATCCTGTAGACATCCTGTAGTAGGGTCCAAAGAATATGCAGAGCAGCCTGTTTGAATTGGTTAATGTTTCTTTTACACAAAAATGGCTTAAAATGATGAAAATGTGTGTTTATGTCATTTTCCGTCCACTTTTTGGTTGCACCTTAAGGATTAGGAAGGCCTGACCCATGAATACCATTCCTCTCTAAAACTGTAGGATTGCTTATGTCAGGATTTTCGAAAGTCCTTACAGTTGTTGGGCAGTGAACCTTCAAAGTCAGCTGTAATCCTATTCTGTTCGTGAAGGTGGACTTTTAGAATGGAAAATACAGTTTTGCATTTGGTACGTGGGCATACTGTATTTCATCACATCATTCAGCTGCAGTTACTTTCACAGTTTAATTGTCTTGTGGATTCTTGCTGTGAATTGTGACCAGCATGCAGAAAATGATGTACTTTTATTCTAGATATTCTGTTCTAGAACATGCATTTATATATATTAAATGTTAGTGTGTGTGTATGTATATATATA
>JBBPCY010000035.1:4847746-4883701 GCA_037974405.1 Brachyalestes nurse
CCTTGAGAGTCATGAAAGGCGCTTATAAATAAAATTTATTATTATTATTATTATTATTATTATTATTATTATTATTACCCTTAACAAAAATGTAAAGGTAAACCTGTATTCGTATTGTACAGTTTACACTGAAATCCTGCAGTGCTAGAATGTAAATACCGATATTATAATTGAAGAATTATAAATTGCCACAAAAAAATATCTGCGTTTCCACTCATTTTCTGGAGTTTTCACCAGCAATTAGTAGTTTAGTTCTAAGAAAAAATGACTGAATCTGAAACACTTTAATTTCACCTCACCTTCAACTCACCTTAAAATATAAAGGTAAAGCTTTATTATAATTATTATTATTCTTAAACCTGTATACTTGCTGGACAGTGTACAAAGAACTGCCTTCTCCTACAATTAATTCATGCATAGGCGTTTTCTTTGGTATGCACTGCCGTATTCTTTGGTATAAGCAGGGTAAATACAGTCATAATTTATTTGAATTTTTTAGTAATAAAAATACAGTAAGATGTAATAATAGTAATCATTTTTACAGTTCGCCGGGTGGCGCATCTTTTTCAGTCCACCCCTGCTCTGAGGTCGGCAATCCCTCTTGGAGAATATTTCGACTGTTCCAAAACAATCATCTCAAGAATTTAAGTAACACCACCAGAATCCTTGAATCTTCTAGTTTTCAAATATTTGTTTAATTAAAATATATCGATGGTGCTTTGTAAATACAATAAAAAGAACTTTCGAGATTTTCTGTGCCTCAGGCAGCAAGCAGCCTGTTAATGACAGGAAAGTTGAGCTTTCTTTGTGTTCTCTGGACAGTACAAAAACATTAATACAGTTTTACTGTCACATCTGAGGAAACTCGCGCGTGCATAAACGGAGCCAGTCGCCAGAGTTTTAGGTGGCACGCAGCCCTGGACAGGTATGAGTGATGTCATGTGTGTGAGTGGTGGTAGGGAGCCTAGCAACACAGGTGAGGAGGATGAACCGCATTTAGCACCGCATTTAGTACAACTTCTGGTCATTACCATTACCTTGCAAATGCTCCTTCTTCTTTTCAGGGGTTTATGAATGATGTTTTCCGTGACATGTTGCATAAATATGTCGTTGTATATCTTGATGACATCATCATTTACTCTTAAAATGAGAAGAAGCATGTCAAACACATACATGCGGTCCTCCAGTGCCTCCCGAAGCACAAGCTCTTCGTCAAAGCGGAAAAATGTGACTTCCATGTGAAAGAAATCTCTTATCTGGGGTATCAAATTGGACCTAATGGGGTGGCGATGGATGAGGGTAAAGTAAAAGCAGTAACAGTGTGGCCCGAGCCAGCCACTGTAAAGGAATTCCAGCGTTTCCTAGGATTTGCAAATTTCTACTGCCGATTTACAAAGAATTTTAGTAATGTGGCAGCTCCGCTCACAGGGCTGCTTAAGGGAAAACCAAAGAATATAAAGGTCACCCCAGAAGCCAGGGCAGCGTTCAAAAAGCTAAAAGGGCTTTTCACCTCGGCCCCCATGCTGAAGATGCCTGATCCCACAAAGCCTTTTGTAGTTGAACTGGATGCTTCTGAGGTGGGAATTGGAGCGGTGCTGTCCCAGTACTACAAGGCCCCCCGTAGACTCCACCCTTGCGCCTTCTTCTCACGCAAACTGTCAAATGCGGAGAGGAATTATGATATCGGCAACAGAGAGCTGCTGGCAATTAAAGCAGCGTTAGAGGAGTGGCACCACTGGTTAGAGGAGGCTCGGTATCCATTTACAGTGTTCACAGACCACAAAAACCTAGAATACATTCAACAGTGAAACGTCTCTGCCCTCGACAGGTTTGGTGGGCTCTGTTTTTCAGTTGATTTGACTATCAGCTTACTTACAGGCCTGGATCGCGTAATGTTATGGCAGATGCTCTGTGTAGGCGTTACGGGATGCCAGAGAACTCACAGTCAGACGGAATGATTGGTTCGTCTGACTGTGAGTTCTCTGGCATCTTCTCTGTCTCCTATTATTTGGGATGTAGACACTGAAATCGAAAGACTGAATAACAGTGGGACTGTTCCTGCTAGGGTGCCTGTGGGTAAGGTGTTTGTGCCTGAGACGATGCATAAACGCATGTTGGAATGGTTTTGTCACGGACCTCCCGGTGTCTAGGGGATACACCATGGTTTTAGTGGTCGTGGACCGATTTTCTAAGGGAGTAAAATTCCTCCCGTGTAAATCTCTGCCCACCGCCCTTGAGGTAGTAGAGACCCTCTTAAAAGTCGTGTTTCTGCCGTATGGTCTCCCAGAGGACATCCTCTCTGACTGAGGTCCCCAGTTAATCTCCAGAGTGTGGAACACCTTTTTTAAGAAGCTGGGGACCACTGTCACCCTGACCTCGGGCTACCACCCCGAGTCAAATGGTCAGGCTGAACAGTGCAGGAGCTGAGTAACTTCCTCCGGGCGTACTACCATGGGCAGCAACACGACCATGTGGGCTTGGGGCATCTGGGAGTCCTCTAGGGGTGGGTTTCTTGGGGGGTCTGGCGCTGGGGCTGCGGCCCTGGCCTGGATGGGGCGTTGGTGGCTCTTGGGTGGTGTTTTTTTCTGGCGGCTGCATGCGGCGCTGCTGGGGAGGCCCGTGTTGGCGGACGTAGGGTGCCGGCCTAGCGGCCGTACTGCTCCGGGATAGGTCCGGGGGGGGGGCTTGGGGTCCTGGGGGCGCTCTGCCTCCAGGCTGGGGTTCCAGCTGGGCCTGGGGGGCTTGGGTCCTGGCTAGTGTGCTGGCGGGGCGTAGACTGGTGCTTGCTCTGGTATCCGGCCCTGGTGCAGGGACCTTCGACGCATCAGTGGAGCTGGGGGCCTCTTTAGCAGGTGGGTATGTCTCTACCATCTGTGAGTATCCACTCTGCAGTGGGGGTCCAATAGAGGGGGAGTACGGGCCTAACCTGGGTGTCTATTGTTCTATGTAGTCTGGGAGTTGACTGCATGTTGGGGTGGGAGTAGTTTTTCCTCTGTTGTGGGGTCTGGTTGGCCGCCCTGGGCTCTGCGGGGGCCGGTGGGGCCACTGCCATGGGCCCTGGTCTGGATTGGCCTGGGCCCCCGGCCCTGGGTGGATTTTGGGCAATGTTATGTGTTATCTGTGTTACTGACAGGCCGGAAAAACAGAAGCTCCTACAGCTGTCAGTGTCCCAAGGTAGCACAGATCTGTGGGCGTGGCACTGAATCCCAAGATTGTGGAACTGCACATGCGCAGAAGGGCACGGTAGAACATCTCGATGGGTAGCATGTTTTGACAGAGCACCGGAGCGGGTTAAAGTCACGTGGTGCGGTTAATCAGCATTAATTTTTCTGTGATTAATTGATCAAAATTAACGCGTTAATTCGACACCCATATTCATAACATTGTGTGTATTCCTGGGCTCATCCTAGCACCATGATGAATCATTCTTGTGTCAAATTAATTCAAACAAGTTGGGCTTTCAGCTACTGCAAGCTTCTCAATATGTGAACGCACTTGCTGTTTAAGCCAGTATCCAAGGGCAACTATTAGGCAGGTTGAACTGGAGAGCCTGCAGGCATTCATAATACTGTCTATCACTCAGCTGTTTTTTATATATATGTATAAAACACAAGTTACTGGAAAGTCTACTAGATATATAATTAGGAGAAACTGATAACACACTATATATATTTTTTCTTTTTAATTCACACAGCCTTTCTCACTTATGAATCAGTATTATTCCCATTATCTAGTGCTGATAAGGTGTACATATTAGAATGTTCTTCAATGTGTGTGTGTGTGTGTGTGTGTGTGTGTGTGTGTGTTGTGTAGTTGTGTGCTTAATTTTTAAGGGTATTCATACATACACAGATTCATATATGCACAATGATTATGAACACTTGAGATTTAAAACTTAATTTTCCTCATCTTTTTGAAACAAAAGATAGTATGCTTACATTGTTGAAATAATAGATAGTATGTATACAAGTTTCAAAACATACCATTCTCTCCCCTGTTCATATAGACCATGAATTAAGGTAATTAGTGTCAAAAGTGCAGTAATAAACATAGCCTGTTTAATTTCAAATCAGTATAGCATACTACAAGAAGAAAGAATGAAAACATTTGGAAAGTGTTCAGTGAGGATTTGAGGGACCATAATTTGGTGAACGCCACCATGAAAAGCAAAAGCATGCTTGACTGTTTCTCATAGGCTGTTCCACCCTTCATTCCCCTATCAATCTCCACTTTCAACGCATAAGCAAGGTATGCTTAGATATGCTACCATACCATCCTCAGAGTACAGACACATCCACCACACAGCTTGATGTTCTGTTGTCTGTTACCTCTCTCTGTCCGTCTCTGTCTCTCTCTCTCTTACACACACAGCATCAGAGAAAAGACAGATGGCTCATTATAATAAACAGGACAGTGAGAGAGAGTATGAGGGGCCATACTAGCCCACCATAAGGAGCAATGCCACCCCCAAAATCTATGGAAGCAAGAGGCCGTTGCTAGGAGAAGAAGAAAACAGCCCTATGGCCACACAAAGACACCTCCCCTCCCTTGCACTGACGGCCACTGCGCTCAGTTTGACTAGGCCCTCGCTGCTGGGCTTGAGGCCTATACCGGCCGCTACAGCTCAGAGTGGACAGATGGCCAGTGGGCCGCACCGGTCCTCGCGGCTGGGTGTGGTGTTATCCAGCACAGCAGGAGCTGGCACAGGATAGTCTGCACCTTTTCCTGCCCTGCCTGGGAAGAGAGGTTATAAGTAAAGAAGACTGGCTCACCTGGGCTTCATGCACTAAGAATAGAACTTGGGTTCACTATCCGATCAGCAACATGAATGCATTTGTGTATCTGTCACATGCACTGGCTGCGTTTTGGCACTTCATTGGGTCACGGCTTTTATGACAGCTTGAGTCTCAGCATGTGTTTGTTCATAGCGGAGCTACTTATTTAAAAAAATATTGCTGTTAGAACTGTAGTGATAATAATAATAATAATAATAATAATAATAGTGATAATAGTAATAATAATAATAATAATATTTATAATAAATGCTGCTGTTGTTATTGTCATTACAGTTGTTTTTGTGAAATTAATCTTTTTTAAAACCATTTCGCTATCGCACTATAACAATACAACATCTCCTGTTTATGGTAATGTTCTTATGCAGAGCTATCCCAGGAGACTTTAAATCAGATGGGTAGAAGGACAGAAATCCATTGCTGCGTCACAGTCCCATCAATGCAATGTCCGAGATCCAAAGCCATCCCATGAGTACCTGGGGGTGTATCGCAAAGCAGGATTTCTCCATTTATCCAGATAACTTAAAACTAAGGACAAGCCTGTCCAATAGTAAAAGAGTTGAGGGCAATCCAGTGGGACAATTATTATATTTGCGGAAAGTTTTTGGCTAACTGAGAAATTCTAGTTTGTGAAATATCCCCCTTATTGATCAGACAGGATGCTGAAAATACTTTAAGCAAAGACTACCAGTATTTAAATGTCTGTATTTTTCTCCATTGAGCAAGAACTGTGGAAACTAGAAATAGGCATTCATCAGTAAATCAGTTTAGGCAGGCAAAAGTAGAGCATTGAAACAGATGAGAGCTTAATGTGCAAATGATGGGAAGGAAGAATAAGAAAAATAAGCTCCCAGAGACATAGAGGAAGGAGATACATTACTGACAATCACAAAGCCAAAAACAAAGGAAAAAAAAGAAAAGACCAAGGAGTTATGATATGTGTTTGTACAGAGAGTAAAAGGAAGGTAGCCCCGTTTCGCCACCAAACCACCTCCCCATGGCTTGTTGTTGCATAGGAACACAGGGTCCAGTCTGCCTGGCAGACACACATGCCTCGCTTCATTAGCCACAGCTCAGTGAGGCGGAGAGAGAGGCAGCACGCGCTGTTCATACACACAGCTCCCCTTATATAGAGCCTACTTAGGCAAGGGTCACTCTCTTGCAGGAAAAACACACGCACACCCACACACATAGACTGCACATCTGCCCGCTCACTTTGTTAGGATCTTTCCAGTCATATACTAGGGCACTTGCACTGTCATTTTCATGGAAATTTGAATTCAAAACTTACCATTTACTCCCCAGTAAAAAACAGTTAATTCATTGTTTTTACGATGTCATGAAGAACAACACATTTTCATATATCCCTGTTTCGCAGGTTAGTTCCTCCTATCCTCAGTGAATTTAAAAAGCACATTTCAATCCAGGTTGCTTTATGAAAGAGGACGACAACCTATTGGAACAGACGGTCAAGTTCATAAAATAATAATTTATCTGTACTTAAAACAACATCAGAAAGTTTGCTCACTGAAAACACACTTGTATTCGAAGCCAATGAAAAGTTGTTTCAGAATCTTTTCTTTGTCCTCAGTTATAAGTGTTGTTTTTCTGACAGCAGAAACATGACTTCAACCATATCCAATAGGAGCATCAGATAGATAGTGGATAAATATATCTTTAATATCACTTTACTGACTACTGAAACAGAGGACAAACTCCACCATCAACTGTGCTTGTATATGCAAACACACTGAAACCTGCGTTTATATAAAAAAGGACTATCCATGATGTCAGTATGTCATAAAAAAGAGTAAGGCACAAAGCAGTAGATGACTGACCTACACTCATAAGTCACACATGGCCATGTTTTGGCTATATTTTGCCTTCTCAGAACAACAGCCGTTGCTATAGCATGTGCTGTGACCCACGCCGGAGCCGGTCGTGCCAGATGCCCATCTCAGACACATCATGATTGTCTCACTAAACAATAGAGCATTTATGCCTAAGGGTGGGGGAGGGAGGGTAAAGGGACTCGGGAAAAAGTGGGATGGTACTGCTAGTGTGCTGTAATTTTAAATAATCCAACCAAGCACTGCCTATCATAATGATACACACCACGGACCTATAGGTTTTCCAGCAAGGCCCTTTAAACTGCTCTAGGAAATTTAGGAGAATGGTTGTTATTTGTTTATTTATTTTGTTTATTATTCTTGTACAGATCTGTTTACATTCAGGGTACACCTGATTACCTCCATTACATCTGTAAATGTTTGCCTTTATTCCCTTAGTTTACAGCCTCTATTCAAAGCCATCTATTTGTACTTAATTGACTCCAAAACGGGCTCGGGTAGGGTCGGGTTTAATTTTTTGGGCCCTATCTAGGCTCTAGTTTGGGTAGCCTTTGGATTAGCAGGTTGGTAAGAATAATGGATTACTGTGCACACTCCACTTCAGAGATACACCTGTGTAAAAAATATACTTTTGTGACCTTTAACTGTTGCATCCAATATCAGCGGAACCTGGCATAGCTGAGACTTGAAACCTCAGCTCATTTCCTAATAAACAGGCTTTACTTATTTATAACTAAACTGATAAATCCCACTTTGAAAAATACCTTACATGCCAGAGAAGTCCAAGTCAAGTCTCAAGTCTTTGTGCTCGAGTCCAAGTCAAGTCTTTGAGAGATCTTTGAGTGGCAATGTCTTTGAGTGGCAATGTCTTTGAGTGGCAATGTTTACAAATGGCGACTTTAAATGTGGGATTTTTGAGCTGTAAATGTTTAGAAGATATGCTATTTGGCCACACCCCACACCCCACAATTACAATTAGCAGGGGGCTGGACTGCATGCTGCGATATGCCCTCACCAAATTGGAGGATTTGCCTTAAATGATCTTAAATCTAAATGTTAAATATGAAAAATATATCTTGCACTCTAAATGTGAAACTTCACAGTTAGATAGGGCTCAGTGACACCTTTCCATTGACCCCTCGAAAACCGTTTTTAGCTGAAAACCGCTCACCTCTGACAAAAGTAATGGGACACCGGGGCGAGGTGAGTGGTTTTCGGGGGTTATTATGGCAAACGAGGGGTCTTTGGAAAGAGTGCGAGATATAAATAAATAATTCCATGAAATGAACATTGTTTACACCCAAGTCCAAGTGAAGTCTCAAGTCATTGAGGACAAGTCAAAATTTTATTTGTTTAATTCATCTGATGGTCTAGTGGTTAGGACGTTGCCTCTGCGATCAGAAGGTTGTGGGCTCCAATCCCGGCACTGGTATCCTAGAGCAAGGTGCTGTTCCCACACACTGTTCCCTGGGCGCTTTACTCTAAATGTGGCAGTTTTGCTGTTTTGTCCATTTGCTACTTCTTTGCAGGCATTAAAAAAAGATAAAGATAGTGATGAGGATTGTTGTGATATGAGTATTTTGATTATAATTTTTGGTACACAAAGCTCTAAACCCAACAGTAACATGACAAAAAAACAGTACCTCTCTTTATTAACAGACTCTTTATTGTCTAAACAACAAATGTTCAGAAAAATATGCCAAATTATAAAACAACATTTGTCTGATTTTTCTAAGGGTAAGATTAACTGCATACTAACAGATAACACTTTATGGAGATTGCTGCTAGGAGTGTGAGAGTACATTACTGAATAAAAGCGAGTTATTTGTTAGATATGCAAATCAAAGTGTCTCTCCTCTGTGTGGAATTAGTTCATGCAGTTTGTTGACTCTTTAAAACAGGTCCTAATGTTTGTTAAATAGTTCTTGGACATGTGGTTCCAAGAAAAAAAAAAGTTAGTATAGAACCTTTTATCATGTGAGGGTTCTTTAAAAAGGGTTTTCATGCTCACACATCTCCCTCATTAAAAAAAAAGTTCTTTAGAGGCATAAAACATTCTGTCATGGGACCTTTTCAGCACCTTTATTTTTAAAAATAGATACTAAATATAGTCTCAACCTGGTGTCAGCTTATTAAAATACACTATTTGCACATTGCATTATTGAGAAAGTACTGAACTTTTGCTTCTTTGTGTAACTGTATTAATGATTCATTTAACATATCTTGAAAATGTTATGTTCTACTGCTTTCTCTGAAACTGAGTATAATTTGACACACATTTGTATGCAGTGTTTAAACCACACACACTAGACACCTTTATTTTTAAGAGTCGATAACGGTGATTGATACCACAAGTATGGGAACGTTACATTTTTGGTCAAATTTCCCACTCTTCCTTCATAATTTTTTTTCTGTCATTTCTGTGGCAGCAGCCTAGTGAGTAAAACACTTCACCCAGTGACCACAAAGATTCAGGTTCAAACCTCCACTTTCTACCATCATGTCCTTGTGCAAGACACTTAACCCTAAGGTGCTCCAGGGGGACTGTTCCTGTAACTAATGACTGTAAGTAACTCTGGATCAGGCCGTCAGCCAAATGCTCCCTTTACTTCTTTACCCTTCTGTTATCAGTGGCTGACTGAACGTCTCTGGAGCGTTCCATTCAGTTGCAGACCTGCTCTTCATTTGCACAGTATGAGAGCTCCCGAGTGTTTTGCAGCGCGCCACAACCAGTTAGCCACTTTCTAAAAGGCACTCGAAGCCACAGACAACAGCCACCCGTAAGCACCTACACAAGCGCCCACTGGAACACGTCACGATCATATCTGTGCAGACGCAGCGTCAGTGTGGTGTCCGTTGGTTTAATTCATTATTTATATCTTTGTAACAGCATAACTTGCTCTTCTCGTTTAGTTCTATTGATGTCTTGATATTTATTCAAGCAGCTTATAAAAAGGTTTCGTGCCCAAAGTGCTATGTAGCTGTAAAAAATAATGGCGCTGTCAGCATCGCAAGCATTCTTCTGGTTTTCCTCTGCAGCTAATTGCCCTGCACACGTGGGAATGCAAGCGGCCCGATCTGCTCGACACGACAATAGCACCTCAGCGCCAGCAAACAGTCCACCCACATGTTCTGTGGTAGGCATCAATATAGCAGTGAAGCCGGCTGTGTCTCTGCCCAAACACTGGGCTCCGAGCCAGCGGATAAGTCATGTTTTTGAATGTTCTCCTACAGCACATTAATGTGGTTGGGGTGTTCTTCAAAGACCTCGTCCACCAAAAAGACAGTGAATGAGCTTGGTCTTATTTGTGGCGTCATATAGTGTTTTCCTTACCAAACCTCCAATACTGGGGGTGCTGTGAGCAGACATCGCATTCCTTTTATAGGGACTATAACTTTTATAGTCACTGTCAGTCTTAATTACATTACGTGCCTGTTGAGTCCTTGTTGCAATTCTGTAGTCTTAGCTCAAGAGTGTGGAATTATATGTAGCCTTCATTACATTCATGACAATTAGAAAGCTGGAGAGTATGGACAACGAACTATTTTACCATAGTGACAACACCACAGCGTCCAAAAGTTTGTAGACACCTGGACATCTAATGTTAATGCAAAGGAGACAGTCTTTGCATACATACAGGTTGTAAAATCTCCACAGAAAAGCAGTAGCAAAAGCGGTAATTGCATCCAATCTCAAGCATCAGCTGTAGGGGTGTAAAATCTCGTGTTTGTAATCCAGAACTAATTATTTAACATCTGTAATTGACTTCACTGAGGAAGGCATTTCCTCATAACAAAATGTCAAAGATATAGTTTACTTATTGTACTCTTATGTGTTATACTACGAAAGTGAATATTCTGATTAAATGTCTGTATTGTGCAGCTCTAGTTATAAGAACTGTGCATTTAAGCCAATTAGTTTGATTTGTTTGGGAACTGCTGAGTATATTATGCACATTAGCTGGTGGATGTTGACCTCATAACAGTAGGTCATTGTGGCATCTGCCCACTTTTGGGTCTGAGGGTCGTTAAATAATTATTCATTTC
This sequence comes from Brachyalestes nurse, assembly GCA_037974405.1. NCBI lineage: Eukaryota > Metazoa > Chordata > Actinopteri > Characiformes > Alestidae > Brachyalestes > Brachyalestes nurse. The sequence goes on from JBBPCY010000035.1 coordinate 4,858,437, forward strand.
CAATGTCACTGTTCATCTGGGCTTGTTAATAGCAATAAAAAATGTGATACAGGCCGTGGCCATATTGGTTCAGAGCCAAATTAAACAGGAGATTGGAGACATTTTGGAAAGGGTTTGAGAAGTCAATGACACCTGCTTAAAGGGTCTGTAATATTATTATTATCATTGTTCAGAATGTGTATTATTACAAAATTAAAAATAAAATTTTACAGAATAAAGATTATTTAAATAACATGTTACTCTTACATAGCAATCTTTACAGAAATGTGTGACAGGTTTCAAAATGTACCTCTCATAGTGCAGTTCACATGGTTTACAAGAAAGTGAACTACAAAAACAGCCCATTTTGTATGAACTGTTTCTGTGCCAATATGCATTTACATATATCCACATATTGAGTCTACAGCAGTTTAGCCTGTGTTTTTATGCTATAAGTTATGGTGTAGCTTGAGCTGCTTTTTGGATGAGGCACACTACAGGCCAGGCAATAAGAAAGATATTTTACTTGAATCCTAAAAGATACAGTAACAAAAACTAGAGCCCCACAAGTTGTGCAGCCAGCGATTTGTTGGCATTATCTTTGGAAGATCGTGAGTTCGATCCCTGGCAAAGCCATACTTAGGAGGCCAGGAGTCCAAGAGAAAATAATTGTCCTTGCTGGATCAGGGTTGGTAGGATGGACTGCCCCCTCTCCAAATTCACTCAGTGCAACGCTAGCCAAGCCTGGCAACTGCTAACTGACGTAACAGATTTGGCAGCTAGCGCCGGTTCAAAAAGATGCAGGGGCTGACTTACCGCGAGTTGGAGGAAGCACAAGCTAGCCTTCAACCTCCCAGCTTGATAGCATCATGTGATGCAGAGACTATGGGTGGGAATTTGCGGTGACTAAACTGGGGAGAAAAATTTAACTGCCTGTTGGAAAAGAAGCATGTATAAATGAATTATATTTTATTTATTATTGTTTTCGGAACATAAACCCACCGCTAATATAAGATGGGCTCTTTCAGCGAAAGGTCACGGAATGCACTGTTGATATTGTCTCGCTTTTTATTGTGCAGTGATGATGACAATAATTCAGCTTGGGCAAGTTTGTTTGCTGTAAAGTAGTTCATGCTTGTTGCCTGAGGAGATGCCAAGCGAAATGGCACTCAGAGCCCCTCTGTTTCTGCAGTAGGGGAACAGATGGACAAGATGATGCATCAAGCCACTGGCTCACTGATCACGTTAAGGCATATTGTTTGGCATGTGACCACACTCCTTTAACCAGCCTGCACCTAACTAACGGTAGCCATGCATAGACCAACACTGATGAGATGATTGTCAGATCTCTGGCCTACCTCTGGCATTGTTGTGCTGTTTTGATTGTACATTTTAGTGGTGATGCGCTGTTGTAATTTTGTCTTAGTTAGCACTACCTAAGGCTTTTTTAGCTGTGACTAAGGCAGTACAAGTTAATTGTCAAGTGAAGTCTGTTCACTACACAGCCTGAAATGGGATCGTATCCTCCGTTTTGCAATGATTCACTTAATTATATAGCACCTTCTCCAGGTGCTTCATATTTCATCATCATTGTCTGCTGGATAGACTCCCCTGGCTTAACTCACCAAGGTCATGCAGATATCGAAATTACAGCTGTACCATTTAAATGTCATGGTCTTTCGTCCAGAGACTCCATATCCTCCAGTACTGTGATTTGCGTGTTACTTCAATTAAATTAGACTTGATTATTCATGGGAAATTGTGACGCACTGTCTCTCCCAGCTGTGATGCCACAGTAGATTTTCATAGATCAAGGCAAATTTGCACCCTAATTCTACATCCAAATGGGTATTGAATGGTCCCCTGATGAACCAAATTGGATTTTTTCCCCCCTCCATCCCCACACCGTTGCTACATCCTCGCTCCAAACGTTAATACTCTCTATCCAGTAGAACAATCAGCTTGAATCGTTGCCATAATGATTTGTAGCCTCGCTCCAAACCACTCCCCATATGACGGCAGGCATTTGCCTACTGTAATAAAACTGCAGACTGGAGCACGTCCAATTGTTCACAGATTTGCTTCTCCTTTAGAGTTCAAAGAGACATTTACAGAGTCTTTTTTCCCTTCAATTCCCTTGAAAGCCCAGCATGTGCTTCAACCCACTTGCATATCAACTGGAATATGACAGCCCATGTTTCTGTGAGTGGCTTGCATGCTTTCAGTTCTGCCTCAGCCCTTTTGCTGAGGTTTACTGCCCCGTTTTACACAACCAGCCAGGGAATGGCTGACCAAAGCAGTTGGTTTGCCATTGTGTCAAAAGGGCCAGTTGTGTTGACGCCTTTACACATGTAATTCTGCACTTGCTGTAGTGGAATAATGCGACCCAGCTGCTGTGGCCCGGTTACCATCATTTGCAGTGTAGAGTCAGTTAGGTTGGATGGATATGGCGAATTAGTAGGATAACACTCCTGAATTATTGATTTTAATGAGAACCAAATACTGGCGTGTTGCATTACACTGTGTTATGCTCTATTATAGCAATTGTGTTTATGCTGATATGTTGTCAGATACATTATCACAGAGGCATGGACCAGCTGCAGTGCTGTTGAATTTGTACCCAATTCCAAACAGGTTTCAGAGAGCAAGAACAAACCATGAGTGTCTCAGAGTGCAAGTGTGTAAGCAAAAAGGACTATGCATCACAAAATTGTTACTTTTTTGCTGATGTACAAAGGTTTTACAGGATCTCCCAGTCAAAGGGGTGAATGTTGTAAGAGCAGTGCAATGCTTCAGTGATGCTTTTTTTCAGTTCTGACTGTAAGCGTGATGACTGTACTTAGTTAACATCCTCAGGGGCTAACACATTATAGATACTCGTATCCACTACCTACTCATAACTGTGTGTGTGTGTGTGTGTGTGTGTGTGTTGGGGGTGCTTGTATTTCTCTCTTTGTGGGGTGTCCTTATAAGAATACCAGAAATTTAGAAGAAGTGAAGACATTTCGTTTCAGCGTTTTTGGAAAAACTAAAAGGCCTATTGACCTTTGGTTACTAAGGTTAAGATTAGGATTGCAGTATTACACCATTCAATGGAATATCCTCATAAATATAGTAAAACGTGTGTGCATGTGCAATATGTCAGAAATTTATGACAGTATTTGAAGACAAATTATAATTTAAATCACACTGTCTATTGTTTCCAAGTTTGAGACATAAAAAGCCATGTTGTCAAAAACAAAAATAGTATGATTTGTTCTGATATAATTTACATCAAAATGGAAACTCTAGTAGAAAAGTCAAGGCCTTGTCAATGTCAAGGCCTTGTTTTTGGAAAGTGCTTTTTAGGAACAAACATTTACAATAACTAATAACCTTGATGTGACAGACATTAATGCTAGAGACAAATAATGACAATTTTCTCCACAGTTTCTTAATTTATGAAGTGCAGAATAATGGATTTAAAGTAAAGTGACCCCTTATAGTTACTTGTGAACACACCACAGCACAGCATACAGTGTGAACAGTGTGAAATTCTTTCTCTATATTTAAAGCAGGGAGCATCCAGCTACACAACTCCCGGGGAGCAGAGTGTGGATGGTACGTTGCTCAAGGGTACCTTAGTGGTCCCACTAGCAGTCCTGGGATTCGAACCCCTCACCCTTTGATCACAGGGACATCTCCCTAACCACCAGCTGCCCCATTTTTTTCATTAATGAACTTTGCATAGCCATGACACATGTTGATGCGATAACACAATTATTGAAAATAGTTACTTAATCTTTATAAACATTTTGAAATGATTTAACAGACTGTTCCATCCAGAGCCATTTACTATTGCAGAGACTGCCTATCAGGCCAATATCAGCATAGAGTGCAGGATTTCATATCAGAGAAACTAAGGGAAAATAAGAATGAATCCAATCCAACCCTGTAACAGCTCTAGCCTGAAATAGCACACACCCACACTGTGTGATGTCATGTGGTTGGCTGTGTATTTCTTGCTGTTTGGTAGTTTTGAGTAGTTTGAACATGATAGACTACTTCTAGATGGTCCTCTTATATGAAGTGCTTAAAATAGCCCATTTTGAACCATTGGTTTGTTCTGGAAAAATAATCGGTCAGTGTCGGCCAAAACTCTGAAGGCTGTTTTTTGTGTGTGGTGCGGTGGAGTTATCTGCTGTATGTGTTTGTTTGAGTTGAATACCAGTGGTATAAACTATTCAGTGTACTCATAATAATGAAAGTCTGCATTCCATCAAGACTATATCACATTTTGTTTTGTTTTTTGTTTTTATCTCGGTGACTGACGTCAAGGAAAATTCAGAAATACACACTGAATTGCTTCAAGAAAGCACAAATTAGTACAGCCAAAAGTGAGAGACTTTATTTTGATCAGACAATTATTTTCCCATAACATTGATTTATATATTATTTATCTGTGATCTAATGACAGGGATTTTTGTCACTACGTGGTAACCACCAGTCTCCTGCCTGGGTTTGTTCTGCAATTTGAGTGATGATAAGCCAGTTCGGGTCAGTTTTGGACTCAAATTTGTTGGCCTCAGGCAGTTTCAGAATCAAAACTTTGGAGTATTTTGGGTTGGGCTTGGACAGAATTTGGTCGGACAGAAATTTCTCAAACTTATATCTGCATTCAAAGCTGGGGTCATACCTTGAAAGTGCTTACGTGTAGATGAGATTTGACACACATGTATGACCCCATGTCCTAACAAGGCATGGAAACGTGTGTGTGTGTTCATTCTATCTCCGTTCTGCTGTCCTCAGACTCCCACTGCAGACATTAATGAGGCTACAGCTCAGCATCACAACAGCACTGTTTGGAATGAAAAGCTTGGGTCGCTCATGAACACTAGCTCGCTCCAGAAGGGGAGGGACCTTCTCCTCCCCTCTCTCCTTTTTCTCTCCCTCTCTCTCTCCCACCCTCTCTCTCTCTCTCACCCTCTGTCTCTCTCCTCTTCTCTCAAACTCCCAGTCACTGATGCTTGGCTTCCAAGGGAACTGTAAGCTCCAAATCAAAACACTAGTGGACGCGATGCTGGCGCTTTGAAGGGAGGAGACGCCTCAGAGTGTGTGTGCGTGCTCCAGCGTGTGCGATCGCTCACACGTTCTGTCTGCCGTCCTACTGCTCACTCTCCACTCTCGGTCTCTCTCTCTCTCCCACACACTCGCTCTCTCTGGGCACCGCTAGTCGGGACAGGTGGCTTTCTTCTCCTTCTCTCCGTGTGTGTGCACGCTTTAGCTGAGGAGATGATCGGGGTAAACAGCGTCCAGGGCACCGGAAAGGTCCGCAGCATGCGGGCCGGCGGCTCGGTCAAGTATGGCAGGGAAGAGTCGGTCAGGCGGCAGCCCCAGCACCGCTCCAAGTCCCTTAAAATGTCCAATTCCTCCGAATTCTCCTCCGGACAGTCCAAGAAGGACAAGGTAAAAGCACGCTGTGTTCGTGACCAGTTCAGCCAGCTTTGCTCTTTTTGCTTGGGATGTAGGCTGCTGTTGTTTTGATGCTTTAACTGCTTTAAGGGGGAATGGTTTTGAATTTGCTTTGACTTGCTGTCAATCACATGCTATATTTAAACATACCACTTTGTTCGATAGTGTAGGACGTACAATGTTTGCACTGTGCACAGGCTGGAACCCCTGTAAGCCACTTGTTAGTTGGAATGCTGCTCTCACACTCTCAGGCGTTACACCACATTCAGTGGTGTAATGCCTGCGGCACTCAGCCTGATCATTTCACTTTGAACTAAATGCTGCGTTTTCCTCTTCTGGGTAGCTTCCTTGGCTTGTTGGAGTGAATTTTGCCTCCTCAGTTGAAGATAACAGGGAGCGGCGAGGCTTTTCAGTGTGATAGATGGCTCTGTGATTCCCTTTGCCCATCTCTCTGAAGCAGGACGGATCATTTGTTAGCGAGCGATAGTCTGACTGCTTGATTTTCTAACAGATAGATAAGTCACCTTGCCCCTAATATGCTCTCTCTGCCCTTCTCTTTCTTCTCTCTAACTCTTTCTCTCTCTCCCTCTTTCTCTCTCTCTCTCTCTCTCTCTCTCTCTCTCGCTTTTTCTCCCCCCCTTTCTTGTCCATTTGTTTGATTTGATTAACACTGACACCGACACACGTAATCTCTGTAACTTCACATACTCACCTGTTTCTCAATGAGCCTCCTTCCCTCAGTACCACTCCCCCGCTTGCCATTAATGGGCAATTAAAGTTAATATGTCTGGTCCCTTTCCCCTATAGTCCAGATACTGCTGCTTAAAATACACCAGATACAAAGCTTGTGTGTGTATGTGTCTGTGTATGTGTGTGTGTATACAGATGCATGTATGCCTACAGATGAGTGTTTTGGTGTTGTCTGAGGAGCAACTCGCGTATTTAAATGCATTGAGTAGTTTGCTAAGTAGTGACGTACATATGAGCACAAACTATATATGATAAAAATGTAATGGGGCAGTTTTAATTAGAATCTCTATGCCTGCGGTTTGTGGCTGTAACAGACTGTTTGGGCTATTTAATGTCAAGTGAGGATACTGACAGTGTTGGTCTAATCTTTTTTAAAACCCAGTGTCTTTTTTTATGTTGTATGTGTGTCTAAGCTCATATCCTTGGGTGTATTTTCGGAAGGCTGTTTGCATTCAAAGGCTGTCGGGTGTCTCTGACAATTCGTGATACTGAGTGCATCTTCTCTTCTTTTGCTGCACTGCCTTTTCTGGTGATTGTAGTATATATTTATATATATTTCATTTCGTAGTAGAGTGCTTTCTTTGTATGTCACGCAGGATTTTCTTCCTCAGGCTAGGTTGCTTCTGCCTTGTCTCTCAGTGCAAATGGTGACCAGAGGAGGGGGCTAAACATACAGTTGTAGAAACCACGTAATGCAGCTTTTAAGATGAGATCTTGCGTTTATAAGTGCAATGTTATTTAATAATCAGACTGTTTGGAAGTACTAGAAATAAGCAGAAAAGTAACAAGTTGTATGATTGACCTTAAAGTTAATGTGCAGGTCATTTAGACATTTTGTTTATTTGTTTGTTGTTTTTTTTTCCATACTCCCACATGATAATGTGGAAATGAACTATAGCGAATGAATGTTCAGGTCTGGTCTGCTTTTACAGCTGTTTTTTGGCGAGTGACACTGAGTTGAATCGCAGCTTGCATTTGATGTGATTACAGTTTGAATTATTAGCAGTTTGTGTGCTTCTGTTTAATACAAGCATGATGTAAAGTGTTTTTTTTTTTAACAGCAGCTTAAAGTACAAGTCGGGGCTTTGTAATGCCAAGTGATGCGTAACGACAGTTGACCATGAGGGCTGACCTCATTAGACAGCACAGACTAGCATAAACGTTCTTTTCCTGGCCTTAAAAATTAGAAGAACCCATGTAGCTTTAGAACTACACTGAATGGGACAATAAGACAATAAAAAATATTTTCTGAATATATAACCTGCATGGTCTAGGTGCTTCTAGAACAGCAAGCAACATCATGAAAAGCATGTAGGATAATTCCACACCCTGTAAACAATAACCGGTGTGTAGTTATCTTAATTAACATATGCACAGTAACATGCATAGTAACAGTAGCTGAATGGGCTTCAGTGATTTATTAATATTTTTAGGTCAGTATTAATATTTAAGGCATTTCTTGTCTCCATCTCTCAGTTCCACGGTGCAAACCAAGTGACTAAGGATGCTCTCAGCTTCCTCGACTGAATGTCATTCAGCAGTCTAAACTAGATTAGTATAAACACATTAATGCCCGTTTGGCCTTTTCTGTTCATTTAAACCTTATTGCCATTTTAATTATGTTCCACTTACTTATTCTGTTTCAGGTTCAAAGAAAAGGGACAGCTTGTGAAATTAGAAGCCAGTTTTAGAATTATTGTCTAAAGTGTCAACAAAGGACAAAGCTATTGGATACTAAACAAGGACATAAATAAGTAAATCAAAAGCTTTAAATGTTTAAACTATTCAGTCCAGCCCTTAAAATGAGAGATATGATGACCCATGACAGTGTCTTCAAGTGCGTCGTAGTTTTTGCCATATGGCCCTTCTGTAGTGGTGGAAGGAACATTATGTAGTTGGCCTTTTGTAGGCCAGCCACGAGCTTCTGACAGGTGATGTTATCCAAGGCAATCTACCTGTGGGCTTCTGTGGAATATAGTGATAAAAGTTTCTGATATCTGGTGTTCTGAAAGGCTGCTACTATGAATTTGTGACACTTTCTTTGAGATACAGGCTGGAAACGAGGTCTCAGTCTGTACCCCCATGTAGCATTTTATCCATTCATAGAGCAATTCTAAAATGGCAGCTGTAGAGGCCTAATTATGGGGTTTTTAAATGCACCACAAATAGAAAGCATACCTGGTCATGTTTAGAGGGCAAGGCTCTTATGCAGCTGTCTTATCAGAGAGTGGCCACATGTGATCTGAATCCTCAATCAAAAGGAATTGCTCAAAGGCAAGTTTTAAAGTAGAGTTCCAACAGCCGGACATTTAAAACCTCTTTGCACTGGAATTCAGCATGAAGACAAATGCTTTCATGCTAGTTATTTACTTTGTTAATTATGTGACGTTTTATATGGTCTCAAGTGAAAGAACACAAAAGTGAAATAGCAAGATTATATACACGCAGGTAGTGACCATTTTGTTTTGCATTAGGCTATTTCGTAGCTTCATAAAATTTACAGCCAAGAAATTCACTTTGTGTTTGAACCTGCGTTATTTGACCGAAGCAGTAAAAACTGTAAAAACTGATAAATAGAGAATACTGAGGGCTTAGCATATCAGCATATCATTACTTAACATGCTACAGCTTCCAATTGCAGTCTCCCAAAGTATGAAATAGTAATCTCTGAGGTATTCATTTGGCTCCAGTCCAAACACACCAAATAGATCAACTAAACCTGGGTGTAGTCTGGCTGTGGAGCATTAGCTTAAAACTGTAGTTTGGCCACAAATTATGGGAAGAATTTTATTTTAAGTGCTCCAGAACATAACCTTTTATCCTCATCTACAGAAGAAATTCCTGTATTACACTTTAAAGGTCATCGCAGATAATTTATTTCAAAACCCCTATATTTATAATCCCTATAACCCCGATAAACCATCATTAATCTTTAGCTCAAGAAAAACGTCCCCACACACACTGTAGTGAGGTCAACGCCTTTACGGCTTCCCTCTGTCATTGCAGAATGAAGAGCTGATGTGCGGGAGGCATTTTACAATCATGATTCAAAAGAAAGTAGGTGGGGGAAGCTGTGAGACGAACACACTTCGCGGCTGCGGTGTTTGACCAGCAACTGTTGATGGCAGGGGCATGAAGCATATGCACCGTCATGCCACACCACAGCAATCGAATCATCTTGTTTTTCATAGGCAATTGTTCAAACGGTTGAATCAAAGCGTTATGTGCCATTTGCCCTCTGTTGAATCATAAAACACTGCATATCTTAAAGTGAGGGAATGGGAAAGATCAAGCTGCAAAACTGGATAGTAAATGAATAAAGGCTGTGTGGATTGTCATACTGATCTCTTTCATTTTTTTCCTTTGCAGGCATTGTACAACTCCATCAAGAACGAGAAGCTGGAATGGGCAATGTATGTACTTTGTTTTTCATCAATAACTACCTTTCATGCATTTTAATCATACCTATCTATATCCCTGTGGATAGTCTGTGAATTTAAAGGATAGACTACAGTTTTATGCTCCCCTGGTCAAATGACATGTTGTGCTGGGTTAACACACCATCTATCAGGTGAGAGAACAGGCTGAAATATGGCATATTTCTACGAATTTCAGCAGATTTATAGAACATACAGCAGTGTGGTACTGGTCTCTAATACTGGTAGAGGGTGTATTGATCAATAAAACATGCAATTTTCCAGACACTATGGCATAAATCTGTATTTGTGACTTTATACATTTAAATACAGATTTTTGCTCCCTTTGTCCCGTCATTCTGGCAGTCTTTAGTTTTTTTAGTCATCCATTATTTTGTGACAGTGGAGTCAAATGTGTTGATGAACTTGCACATTTCTAGCAAAGCTGAAAGTAGTTTAATGATGCAGAGACATACGAGTGCAGTTATGAAAGGATGAAATTGAGTCTGTGGGGTTTTTCCACAGATCTAGATTGTGTTTGTGGTGGTAAATGACAGGGAGAGGTTGGGATCGAAGAAAATGTTATGGATGGGAGATTGGAGACAATTTTGTTGTGGAAGCAGTGGTTGAAGCAAAATTTGTGTCAGGGTGGTGGAAGTGGAAAAAAAAATTTTGCTGAGGGGAGGCGATTGAAACTTTTTTCAGGGGCCAGTTGAGTTGCCACTAACGGCCTTGTACATCACGCTAACCTTGACAACCCAGTTATATTCTACGTTGTCGACCGAACAGCCAGTGTTTATATTATGGAGGTCAGTGCTGGTGGTGTGGCGGGCCTCTGCAATTAAGGGAACATATGGAAGACACTGCTGTGTTCGTAAAACTCTTTCTCAGCTGTTTATAGTTTAGTGAAGTGCGGTGTAATAAATAATCCTTATTTAAAGCTTATTCCAGACAAGTTTATTTTTATTTGTGTGTTTCTTTTTTTATTCTAGTGTTAGAATAACTGTGAGGGACCTGTTGCATTATGTAATTTTTTCTCCATCCACTTTATTTTGGAGTCCAGTCTTCATTTGATTTACTGCTGTGACCTAGAACGAGTATATATTAAACTGGGCCCCAGCGAAAGGGTATTCCAGGCCGGCGATGTCAGAATATAAATGAGGGCGACAAACTCGCACGAACACACAAGTGTTTGTTTGGGTCTGTGCGTGTGTTATGTATGTGCGTGTGTGAAATTGCACTAGCATGTATGTTCTGAGGCAAATGATTGGATTGGTGACAGTTGAGACAAGAGCCGCAATTAGCATCAGAAAAACATCACATTAGAATGACAATCTGTCTTCCTGATAACAATGATAAAGAGTGAGGCTGTCCCATTGTGCCTTAGGTAATCTACCAAATTACAGCTTGCAAACGCCAACTCCGCCGCATGCACGGAAAGCCAGTTGTGATTTAAAGAGGCTTTTTCGCTGTGTGTCATCACTGATATGTTTGTACCATGACAGAGATTTACATTTTCTCTGAGGTTATTTACCTCTTTTGTAACCTTAGGGGCTCTTTTATGCCCGATCCTAAATGATGCCATGTGCCTTTTTATGTGCGGAAATTGCAAGTGGATGTTATTGATGCAACATAAAAACTTGAAACTGTTTGACCCAGTTAATATGAAATATTTTTACATACTTTTTGTTTTTCCTTAACTCACAATTAGGCCTAGAGGTGTCAGATATTTTTGTTTTTGAATATTTTATTATGTGCTTAAATCTTAAATATTCAAGTATTAATATCTGCTATCTTAAATACTCAAATATTAAGAACAACTCAAGATGTGTTTCATTTGAATGAATGAGTAGCTATATAAATATTCTGATATATCAAAACATTTCTCCAGAATTATTCATTAAAAACGTTTTACCTTTATTGTATGTTAATGTAGTTTTGGACTATTCCTGTTCATTCATTCTTCATGACAGCTTGAACATGTTTAAAAGCAACGGTTATACCGATAAACAAAGGCATATTCTTTTTATGTTTTATTTACGATCAATTTGCCATTATAAGACTATACTGGCTGGAGAAACCTTCATTAACACAAATCAACACTAAAATTAAAATGTCATTTGAAAGGGCCCATATTATGAAAAAAGGATTTTTCCCTCACTTTTTTTAAATAAATGTATTTCACAATAATTTTAAACTAAAGTTTCAAAACCTTCACACACTACACAGTCCATACAGCCTATATGTGGAAATTAAGCTGCAAAAAACAAGCTCATTTGTTTTCACTGTTTTCAGTTTCATGATGTCCAAAAATCAGTTGTTATATATATTAATCTGCCTATTCGGCAGTACCTTCGTTCAGCCGCACCCATTCACACTAAAGTTATAAGTAGTGTTTCAGCCCTGACTGCTTACTGAGCTATTCAGAACAGAGATGGTCTACAGACATCAGTCTTAAAGACACGGTAACAGTCTGTTTATTTCTAAGGGATAAAGAAAGGTGGAAAACAGTCATGTAAAAAGTTCGCTGTTTTTGATACATAAACCACCACAGATAAGTGGACCTGGAGAAGTTGGGCCTGCATTTCCACTCCCAATTTATGTCACTATGTCTGATATTGATCATCAGTATTTTCATAGCAAAAAATCAGTTCACAGGGCAGATTGTCTACAAAGAAACAATATTAAATGCATGTTGTATCAGCCCTAATATTAACAGAAGCTTGCTTACGTTGTTCAGGAAGCTGGCAGGCAGGGTATCCTGTATCTTCACCATGGTGTGTCACACTGTAGTTAAGTCTTCCAGTGCGTATTAAACAGCACTTGAAGGTAATGCCTGTTCACTGACATACTGTTACTTTTTATACATAATTGTTTGCGCGATCACCTTTAATTAGAGACTGGAGGATGTTGCATAAGCTGTTTTCGTCAAGCCGAGCTAGAGAATGCCCTGCGACGTCTGTGAAGTCTGTGCTGCTGAAGTTGTTTTCACAATCCAGATCAAATATCTTCCTTTAAATTAGATTAAAAGGATTAAAGCTTGACTGTTATTTGTTGGCATCATTGTTCCTGGGGTGGAGACTCTGCGTTTAACTCACAGTGGGCTTGTTGTAATCAAGTGAAGTATTTTGTCTTAGTAACTGCTTATTCAGAGTTTTGTTGGAGGCTGATTGCCCCAGGTTCGACAGCAGGAGCACTGAGTAATTGACCTCACTCTAGCTTCTCCGACCTCCTGTTGACCCCATCTAGACTGTGGGTTCTGGTGGAAGTGCTTTAGGAGACAGCTGCTTGTGTTTTAATAAGAATGTGTGTGTGTGTGCGTGTGCAGTGGACTGGACTGCTGCATACCTGAGTCCCCCACCTACTGTGTGTATCAGGACTGGGACACAAACGACAGACGGCAGCATTTTTCACTGCCACACAATGCACCAACCTGATCTCAACAAGGTCATCCTTCCTCAATTCCCTAACTCATTTAGAGGGCTGCCGCTATGGAATATTCAGTCAAATACACCTCAAATTCCATGAACATAAGTTCAAGACCTATATATTTATATATTCACCTGACCGTTACACCAACAGGCACTTTAATGGCATTGCATTCAATCACAGAGGCTTTCAAATTTGCTGGTCCCCCCTTTGGAGTTGGGCACCTATAACAGCTTCCACTCATTCTGGAAGATTTTTTAGAGTTTCGGTGGGAATCAGTCTTCATTCCAGTTCGTCTCAAAGGTGTTGGATGGGGTTGAGGTCAGGGCTCTGTGCGGGCCAGTCACGTTCTTCCACACCAAACTCATCCAGCCATGTCTTTATGAATCTTGCTCTGGGACACAGTCATGCTGGAACAGAAAAGGTTCCTCCCCAAACTGTGTCCACAAAGTTGGAAGCATGGCGTTGTCCAGAAAGTCTTGGTTGCTGAAGCATTAAGATGGTCCTTCACTGGAAGTAAGGGACCTAACACAAACCCTGAAAAACAGGTGTGTCTCAATACTTATGTCCATAAAGTGTATATACATTACAATCCTGTTAATGTAGCAGGATTTTATTCCAAGTAATTGTGGACCATTTGTATTGATCCTTTTAGCATGAAATGTTCACTGGCATTTTCAAATGTCACAAAAAAGCATGAACAAGACTAGATAAGCATCATTGACTGCCATTTGGCATGCAAATGTCTGTGGTACTGAATATAAGAAACCCTTGCATTATGTGAAGGAGGGTCTGCAGTTAATAAAAACATGTGAATTCAGTTGATGATAAGTCAATATGTGTTTCTTATTTCTGACATCCTGTGTCCATTGTTATGAACTAGATTTGCCAGGTTGTAAATTTGCACTATAGCAGATTTTAGAGCTTTTATTAGTATTTAAATAGACTCTATCAGACTCTAAGATGATTCTGCATACTATTCTACACACTCACAAATGTCTACAGTTCTCCAGAATCAAGACATACTTATTAATTTACTCTTGAATGTGTAAAAGTATGAGCAAACACCAGCAAATTTATTTGCCAGCAGTTAGCTTTAGGCAAATGATGTCAGCATTTTAGCTTCAAAGCTAACTCACATTACGCTGGCAAACTCTTTACAAAGTGATCATATCAAAATATAAAATTCCAGTTTACATTTGGGCACGCTTAGTGACCTTGTATTAACAGATGATGATTGAAAATGGCTTAATAGCACTGCTTATACAGCAAGATGGGAATTTCCAATTAAAGTCAGGAAACTCAAGCTCAAGCACTCACCCTTGTCTTACTGTGTATGCGTTATTAGAAACGTGTTTTAGTGAATGTGTTTTCCCATTTGGATGTAAGCCGTGTACTGCAAGATATCAACTTCACCAAATTAAGTGTAAAGCTCTATACGTTGCTGACACTTGTGCGTTGGTGTTTTAACAGTGGTGTCAGTCAGTCAGTGAATCAGTAACAAAAAGTCTCATAGGCTGGGATGAAAACTCTGGTGCAGCACAGAATGTTTTGCTACGAAGGAGATTATATGTTCTTCAGTGGCACATAGGCTTGTTAAATCAAAATAAAGAGGTTAAAACATATATGTGGCTTTTATGACCACCATCTTGGATCAAGTTTTATGGAACAAAGGACTGATCTACATATTGATCCAGATTAACGACCTCTGCCAGCATTTTTCTGGGGATATGAAATATCATATTCTGTTTACAGCGGTTATTGTTAAGATGTTCTATCGATGCTTATTTCCAAAGCCTACACTAAGTTTGATAATATCGCTCCTCTGTTGTACATTCAACTGAGAGCAAATTGTGTAGCACAGATTGGAGATCAATGATACACAATTATTTGGATGATTTGGCATTTTCAATACATTTAACAATCAAATTGATTCATTTTAACGAAGTACTTATTGCAGCTCTACTCTCCAGTTTGGCTGCCGCTTCAGTTTGTGCCGTCCTTCCCTTTTTTCCCTCTCACAATTAATATGTGTTAACATAACATGGTCAGCATATGAAAGAGGCAGCTAATTCCCCAGCAGGCTACAGGAATGTAGGTGTAAAGAGGGACACTGAGGGTGCTGCTGGTCGCTGTTACTCACTGTCCTCGAGCTTTTTGACCCCATTCTTCACTCCCCAGGCCCAGCCTTTCTCTGGCATAGCGATGACTGCCTCTCGAGGACAGAGAACAGGTGCTAGTCCCATCCAATTACTGCAATTTATTACCCTGTTCCCTTTGTTGGTTGATCAAATAACTCATCTCCGTAAACGTTGCTCACTTTCTGCTGCTGTAGAAATTCGTGAATGCTCGATGAGATGAGTTATGGCTGAATTGGGCCATATGGTCACGCAGCACTGGCAAAACTCGCAGACACAGCATATCTTCAGAGTAATTGAAGCCACTGCGTGTGTCTACTTTGGTTTTGGCAGTCTTATTTTACCATGTTTGACATGTTTTTTTATGATTTATTCCATAAAGTCTGTGTAGAAGGCTTGCTGAATAAAATTTAGTGCCTTCCGCTGAGTTTTACACGGCACAGTAGTGAAGAAGGACAAGGGACATCTGAGTATACTTGCATATTTTTGAAGCAGTATGAAGGATGGAGGTGTTACACCTTCAGTTTCCATATACACACAGCCATCCCCTCTCAGTCTCCCATCTCAGAGACATGTCATTTGCATGTTCTTAATAGTATAATCTGAAATAAAACTTACATGAGGAACATCAAAAGCCTAGCTGAGGTACTTTTTTCATGGAGACACAAGAACCAAATATTATTTCTGCCATTCAGTTCATTCTTCTGCTTTAATAACATGAATACTCAGTGCAGGTGATGCATTTATTTGGTAGGTGTAAAACAATATTTTGTCATGATTGTGAGACAAACGGAGGCACAAGCATTCAACAGTCGAAACAAAAAAGGATTTAGTAAAGAACAAGGTCAAAAGTGAAAACAGGGAGACAGTAAATGCAAAATAAGAAACAAACCTAGAAAAGCCGCTAGCATGTTTATTGTTTTCTGTTCAGTAGCACTTATTTTGCTTTTGTATCATGGATTCTCTTTACACAGTTATTTCTATTAGTGTTATGGTAAAAAAATAACAAAAAACAAACATGTTGATGGTTTGTATGCACTTTATGTTGCTACTTTTAGAATAACAGTGGTAAAGTTCAACAGTTGTTACTATAGATGTAATGCTATTATTAAGGAGAACAATTTGTTAGTGTGAGCTTCTGTCTCTTCATTATATAAAACAAAAAAAAGCCTTTATTTGAGCTGTTTAGTCAAGCCTTAAACCACAGGAGCAGACAAAGAAATAATGTCCAAGATTAGCAAGAAAGGCATCTTTACCTCTTTAGATGACATAGAGGGATAGTCAGCCATCTGAAGGGGGTGTATGTGGTTGTGGACACACACTCAGGAGATACCTGTATTGATTGTGAGAATGCTGGCCAGAGGGAGATGGTGAGAACTAAATGACTGGGCAGTTTTTCATGAGGCAGATGGCCTACCACAGAGCAGCCCACATGGGCACCATGTTCATCATCCTTCAAATACTTATTTGAGATATTGAGGTTTCATTAAATCCTACAAATGGAACAGCAACACTCAGCATGACAGTTGTATTATGGGAGGTCTTGCCCTTCAGGAAAAGGAGCCAGTCTGCTTGTTATAGTCCAAAAAAAAAACCTTGCTTGTTTTGGAGATATGGGCAAGCACAGTAACAGCAGCAACCAGAGACAGGCTGCTGTCTTTGTTAAATTAGCTGCAAACCAAAAAGTAATATGTGTTTGCTTTTGCCAGTGGTCTCAAATATGCTTTTGAAATGTTATCTGGCCTGTCTGTTCTGAGTTGATATGCACTGATCAGTGATAACATTAAAACCACCTGCTTAATATTATGTGGGTCCCCCTCATGCTACCAAAGCAAAAAGGATTAGACTCCACAAGAACCTTTAAGTCCTCCAACTTGCGAGGTGGGGCCTCCGTGAATCGGGCTAGTTCATCAAGGACATTTCACAGATACTTGAGTGGACTGACCAAGTCAACGCCTTGAAGTTTTTTTCCTCAAACTGTTCCTGAATGACTTTTGCAGTGTGCAGGCCAGATTATCCTGCTGAAAAAGGACACAGGTTAGGTGGTACATGTCAAAGTAACTTCCACAACTGTGCCTAGGACCCAAAATTTCCCAGCAGAACACTGCCCAGATCATCACACTGCCTCCAGCTGCCCTTCGTGTAGTGCATCCTGGTGTATTCTGTTTCACACGCACATGGCTGTCTACATGATGTAATGATTCTTTAGACCAGGCCACCTTCTTCTATTGGTCTGTGCCCATTGTAGGTGCTTTCAGCAGTGGATAGGGGTTGGCATGGGCACTGGAATTGACTGTTCTCTTGCTGCCTGATATATCTCACCCCTTGGCTTCACCTCTCTGTTGCGGCTGATCGATGTTTCTTTTCTCCTTCGAGAATGTTTATTCTTAAGCATAATTATGCACCACCTTTACTGTGTAAATAGCAGCTCACTGCATGCCCGCCACACCCGCCTCGTTTTTCTGTCAAAGCTTACCTGATTACATTGGGCAAATCATATTTCTGTCCTCAGAATCTCTGGAGGGGCAGCACACGAGCCTCAGAAGGAACGAAATTGGCAGGGAAAAAGATAATCAGCAGTGTTTTTAGAACGTTTGGCGCTCAGATTTTGGGCTCAGTTTTATGTCCCTACTTCATCTTTTGTTGCTATGCCCAGCACTGCAGTATGACAGGAGGGCATGAGCAAAACATTTTGCAATATGGGCATGAGGAGGACAATCAACTGGCCAGAATTCAGCCACAGATTAAACTGGGTGTGGAGAAAAATGCAGATAATCTCCTTCATGCACTTTACATGTAACT
Organism: Brachyalestes nurse; assembly: GCA_037974405.1. NCBI lineage: Eukaryota > Metazoa > Chordata > Actinopteri > Characiformes > Alestidae > Brachyalestes > Brachyalestes nurse. Next base: position 4,876,402 of record JBBPCY010000035.1, read on the forward strand.
AAGACTGTACCATTAGGGGGCAAAAATGATTGCATATATTATTTCATTAACAATATATTAAATGCCCTGTGATAGGTTCCAGCACCCCATGGCCCATATTAAGGACAAGCAGCTTGGATAATGAATGAATGAATTATTGGATAATTATTTACTTTTGATGAAATATGTTAGAATACCTTGTTTTGTTTAAAAAACAGCACTGTGAGGTTGCTCTGCATGCTCACAGAAGACAATAAAATGATTTGTGACTAGTTTGTATGTTCATTTTGTCATAAAAGGTGGAGAAAATACGATTTACTTGAATGACAGGATGTCACACCCAGATCATTTTAGCTAAAGACAGAGCCCAGTCAAGCTCCCTCTTATCATTCACAACACCAATGAAAATTCACAGTCTAAAAATGTTCTTCATGCCAACCCTATGAATGATTTTTTTTGCATCTGAATAGCATTCGGATCATATTAACACAATGATATAATTGAGGAAAACATGGGAAACTGAGCGTCCATGAAATTGTTCCTTAGGCACCATCACTTCTTAGCATGCTTCTGTGTGACTGTCCAATAGGAAATTGCATTTGTACAGCCATTAATATTCTAAACAAGTGTTTGGCCCTGTTGGTGGTGCCAGAGGAAAAATCTGAACCTCTACTAGACTATTAGAGTGCAGAGTATCAATTAGTATGTACCTCTAAATAAATAAATAAATAAATAAACGAACAGGCACTGCTCTGAGACTTTAGTAATGCTTTAAACACCATTATGCTTTGTCTCATGCTGGGTTCTAAAAGTAGCAAAACCAAATAGGCCGTGTCTTTGCTGGAGAGAGAGAGAGAGAGAAGTAATGGAGGTTCTTTCCCTTTGTTTTTTCAGTGACGGGGACGAGTTGAAGAAATCACTGTCTGAACTTGCGGACAACAAGACGGACAATGCCCACACAAAGATCAGCAGGATCAGTAGTGGCAGCAACCCTTTCCTGGACATCGCCCATGACCCCAACGCTGCTGTGCACAAAACAGGCTTCCTGGCTCGCAAAATCCACGCCGACATGGACGGGAAGAAAAGTAAGACGTGTAATCGAATTTGTGAGCATGAGCATTGCAGTTGGTACTTTTTCCCAGCCAATATTTTTTATCCATTTTCCCAGTTATGCGCCTCCTTTATTGGGTTTGTGTTTGAATGTGTATGTGCATTAGGGTGTCGCATATCCTTCAAAACAATATTGATTCCATAAAACTGTTACTGTCCACACATAGTAGAATTCTGTGAGTCTTAGTCAACAGATACTCTTAGCACCGCCTGCTCTTCTTGCATAAATATAGAATTAAGCTGAAACTAGAGCTTTAATTTAGGACGAAAAGGAAAAGGTCATTAAAAGAACTGCAGCGTAATATGTGCTGGCACCAAGAGCAGGTTGAATGCAGGACCGCTAATGACCAGACATGAATGGATGGGATTTGGCATCAGTATCTCGTTTTTCACGTCTGCTTATCTCTCCTGTCTAATGAGTTTCGCCCCACGCATAAGGAGCGAAAAAAGAAAGTTGCTGACTTGTTAGTGGTCTGCTTATTTCTGCTAAAAAAGGCAGAGAATTAAAGTCCAGCTTTGAAGTTTGTGACCATGGCATTTGTGTACACAGAGAAAGCAATTTCCTTTTCCCTATATGATACCAGGACAGCGCTTTGACTGATGTAGCCTAAAATTAAATGTGGTATCATAGGAAAGGTCACAGATGTCTTGCAAATGCTTCATTTGAGATTCTGACAGGTGGCTTCTTCTCCTTGTGAAAAATCAAAATGAGGCAGAATCAAGAAATATTTGGTGTGTGAAGTTGGCTCACTGAAGCTGTGAGGCTCTGACCACCTTATGATCTTTTACACTGCATTCCTAAATCATCACACACATCCCAAACACTGCTTTGCCATTACCTACACTTGCTGTTTTATTTTCAAAACTGTATGATGTGTGGTTTATGAAAATGGACAGAAGAGCATATAGCTAAAAACATTGGTAGCAGTCTTGATGCGTGAAATATGAATTTTACTTTAATTTTATAGTTTTTACATTTATATTTAGGGCACTTAGCTGACGTTCTTATCCAGAGCGACGTACATCAGATGACAGTACGTAGTAGGGCTTGTACACCGGTGCCATTATCATTACAGGTGTGATTGAGCGCCATGATATGGATTACACTATACTCTTAACACCCTGAGAAGTCAACAGCCTGTTTGTAAAACATTAAGCATTTGATTTTTTCAAAGCTTTAGTAGTAGTGTGAGTGCTTGCCCTCACATAGTGTATATAATCAGTTCATCTGCATTGTGTGAATTTTCAATTAAACTCACCCTGACACTGGATATATTCAGGGAGTTGCTCCTTTTATTAGATACTGATATGGAGAAGAAAAACAAATTCTCCACATTAACCCTTGTGTTCTTGTGTTGTTTTAGCAACCATCTCCAGCAACAGCTGAAGCATTATTACCTCCTCCTCCTTATTCACTAATGGTTCCCTGGATAACACATCATTTATACATTTTAGTAGCTTTGTGATGCTTTCATTCGTGTGTTTTTGTGTTCCCTGATACAATTTGGCTCATTACTACCATGTTACAGCTGAAATGGTCATTTTAGTTTTGATGTAGCACATGTAAGTTAACATCAAGCTCTTTAGACTTTTTGCTCTTGATACTCTCCCATGTCAAATGAAAATGACACATTCCATGTACTTAATATATTATTAGAATATTTTTATTTATATAAAGGGAAAATACATGCTGTTCCTTCAAAAAACTACTTGTGTAGAATATTAATGGCTGGATAAAGGCAATTTCCTATTGAACCGTTGCATAGAAGCATGGTAAGAAGTGATGGTGCTTAAGGAACAATTTCATGGACACAGTTTCCTCACTTTATCATTACTTTTGTACAGTTAAGGCTGTGTTTGTGTTAATATGACCTGCATATTATTTTGATGCAAAATCTTTCATGGGGTTGACCTGAAGAGCATTTTTAGACTATGAATACTCATTGGTGTTTCCGAACAACCATAAGGAGGAGTTTGGCTGTGCTTAGTCTTTAGCTAACATTAACTGGGTATCATATGATTTGTTTTTATCTCCTAACAGCCTGTCCATCAAATAAATGGTCTAAAAATAGTAAAAAATATCATGATGATCATTTTAGGTCATATCACCCACCCCTACTACTTTTTGCGTTTTTTTAAAGCTGCATTTGGATAAATACAGATAACATAACAAAACAATAAACCTTTCCTGAAAGCCCGAAGGCCAAGCTAAGTTTTTTGTATGTTCTGGCAAGAACTTCAGCTGATACTGTTAACCACCTGTGCTGCTGTTTTCTACAAGCCAATGTTGAAAAATGCTGCTTTCGTTTGTCACCAACGTAAGAAATGTGCTCACTAAGCCCTCCTCCATTACAATCCCTTGCATCTATATTGCGCATAGATGGCGAACCTCCAAGCACAAAACATCTCTCTCCCATGAACAACAAGAGGAAAAATCCACAAGTCCACACAAGCCACACCCAGTGTGAGCCATCTCTTAGGCACTTTTATGCCGCTAACATAATGCTAATTGATCACAAGCTTCCACCACTTGTTGGTTTTATGCTGATGTATCGCTGTAACTTGCCAGAACCTATTGGCAGGGTTTAAAAAGAAAAACGCTCGTCTCGCACTATTGCAGGTCTCTAGGATCCTGAATAATTGAACGTTTGCAGACCATCTTAAGACAAGAGGGCTGATCCTGAAGCAGCTTTAATTTTCAGACCATACATTTTCTTCAGTCGCTAAGGTCAAGGTCAGAAACTGATCTTGGATCAGTTTCTGACCTTGACCTTAGCGACTGAAGAAAATGTATGGTCTGAAAATTAAGGCTGCTTCAGGATCAGCCCTCTTGTCCAAGAAACTGATCTTGGATCTGCATCAGTCTCTCCATCCATACATATCCAAAGTGGACAGAGACACTTTTGTGGCGCCATTTCAGGTACAGGCATGCCTGCCAGTCTCAGACTCAGGCCTCTAATACTTTCAGTGCCAGTGAGGTTAACACCACCCATGGGGCTCATGGACCTTTATTATAGTGGAGTTAAAAACAGCAGGGCTTATGTGTGCCATTGCTGCATTCTGATCCGACCACTCATGATGCAGGAATGCCGGCCGGTGTCCTCACCAGAACACTTCTGTGAACTGAGGAACAGGGGAAGATGAGTTTTCTGAGGGACAAACGAGAGCAGAAGGGTTTGGATGCCTCCCAAAAGCTCCTAAAATGGGCTTATAAATGTGATCTATTAAGGCACTTACTGCAAGACAGATTTAAGGTTAATGCACATAAATGCCTGAATGTGCTACTGAATGGTAGAACTGTGTCGATTACTCGGCTACTTGATGTAAAAACTATTTTCGAAATTCTTGGCCAGAACCAAAATTTAGGACACTAGACTTGAATAAACCAAAACACAAGGCTGACAGTTAATAAACAAATCTTAACAAATTCAAAAGAAATAACAGTATTACATAATGTATTACAGAATGTAGAGTACAGTATGTGCCAGATGGCAGGGGCTGTCCTGAAGAAGTTCTTGGGCATTCACCCCAATCTTAGCACAATGAATGAACAGTGATTAAAAGTCGCTTGTTTATTGTCCCTCATTGAAACTGTGAAATGGTTCCACGTGTCTGATATTCCACATATCTGACAATTTCCAGCATTTTGTGTTTTGATAACCTTTAGAATTGCAAAGTGTAAAATTTCAATTCCTAGAAGGCCTAATTGCTTTTTCTTTTGCCTTGTCTTCTGAAAATGTCATTTTGTGGCCAAATATCATACACTGCTAAAATATGCACATAAAGATTTCTCTATGAATTCTCTATGAAAACATTATCTATGCATTAACAAAAATGAGTTGGCAATTTGTAATGCATATTATCTCTACTGCTTTCTCTTACAAAGCCTGATGCACACACATTTCTATGCATTATAAATGTATCTATAATGTGCATATACCATCAGAAACCTGGTTTGGCTCCAGCAGTAATTGTTGGCAATCACATCCTTTTGTATACACATGTCCATATAATATGTGTCTTGATGTGTAAATACTTCTTGCTTGTCTGTTCTAGCACCGAGAGGAAAGCGAGGCTGGAAGACCTTTTATGCTGTTCTGAAGGGCATGATCCTCTATTTACAAAAGGTACTATTTTCTACCTTTCATGATGCAGCGTTTAAACACACATCACATCACATCAATGGTAGATACAGCTAGTAGGAGGGGATGGGGAAGATGACGATATTGATTGTTATTATGATATGTTATGACAATAATTTTTTGAGCATATTGTGGATATTATTGGTAGTTAAAGAGCACAGAGCTACTGCATGAATATAAGTAATCTTTTTTTTGTAGTTATTGATAGTATTTTTTGAAACATGCTACCACTTGTCAGATTGTGACATATTGTGTTAAAATTTCTTCCAGTATCATGATATTATATTTGTACCACATCGCTCACCCCTTATTATTAGGGTCCATTTTTCATTCATTTCTTGCATTAATTATGCATGCAATTGATCTTCTTTTTTGTGTTTTTTGTAAGTTACATCGACCTTCTCCATAAAAGATTAATGCAGCCGACATTCAGCGTTTTGATTGTGGTTGCGATGCGGAGAGATGATTATCAGTCATTCTTTGCTGGCGCAGTGCTGTGTGACTGCTGTTAAATATGGGACCCTGCAGTTCTTACTACTCTGTTCATTTGCATGCCCATCAACATGTGGAACGTTCAACATGTTTTATTTTGAATTATTAATGTTTTCAAAGCAATAAACATTGATGCTTGCTTTCCATTATACATTTAATATCCTCATTAACAATAACAAGGCTCTGTTTTCCTCTGCAAAAACATTTACCACAAACCGAGTGCAGTCATTCACATGTTCTTGTGAAAACAAATGAACAAAACATGAGGACCATTAGTGGAAAATTGAACCCTAGCTGCTGATTGAAGGGGGGGTTTTTTTCTTCTTTTTTTTCAATTGATGGCCCCTATGTCTGTACCTGAGACCTGTTCATTAGAATGCCAAAATGGACATGCTTCAAAATAAATGCCCATGTTGTCACGGTTTCTGAATACAAATTAAACTGCTCTTTGCGAATATAAATTTATTTTCAATTGAATTTTGAGGGCTGTCAGCTGTCATATTTAGTTCTAGTTTACAGCTCTGCTCGTATGCAGTAGTTTTAGCATTTGCTGCCACTGCTACTTGAATTATTTGCGGTGCTTAGCGTTCTGTTGCGGTTACTACACCTCACACCGATTTCTAGATTAAGCCACACCCACTTTCTGTTTTCATACAAATACTTTTTTTTTGTACAAATGACAGTACAAAGTACAAACAGCAGTGTATCGTAATGCTGCTGCTGAGGTTTTTTGGTTCTTTACTTTTAACTAAATAAAAAAAAAGTCCACAAAAGTCTGCAAAACTGTGACCCAGCCCTCCGTGAAACAGTGTGTTAGAATGTAAAACTGTATTGCCAATGTGTATGTGTACCTGTAATTACAGCTCTGTAGAATCAAGACATTTTAACATGTAAACCATCGTCAATTGAATCGAATCTTTACCTAAAAAATTGAAACTGAAAAAAGAACTCCATTAACTTATCTGGATCACTTTTGTTGTTGTTTTTTTTTAATAGATAAAAATAATTCACTATAGTAGCCTTTCTCCCTTTAGACCATAAAATACACCCCTTCACCGCTTTTCTATCATACAAACATCTCTCATTTCCTGTCTCCAGTGGAAAGCACTGTCTTTTATAAAAACTGTTTTCTGTCTGTTTTCGTGTTGTTTATTGCTCAGTTGCGCTATTGAATAGCATCAATGTTTTGCTTTTTGTAGGCATGGCAATCTGCATTCTATGGTTGTGAATAAAATGTGGATTTGTCTGTGTAGTTTAGAATTAGACCTCTATGGCTCTCTATTAGACCTCACAATCAAAAATTGCATTGAAAAAAATACGTATTGTAGTTTTTTTCCCTTTAGGCCTTCATTTAGCTGAAGGTGGTTGGCATTGAAAGCAGCACCAAATAGAAATGCAAACACATTCACTGCCTGTTTCCTAGCAATCTGTGTGTGTGTGTGTGTGTGTCTTTTAATGTAAACTGCACACAGAGACACTAATAATAACACAGGTCAACAGTTCAAAATCATCAGAGATAAGTTTATGTGGGTTTTGTAGTGTTTTTCATGCTGATTTCAAATCTGTGTTTAGTTTTT
>JBBPCY010000035.1:4883801-4910786 GCA_037974405.1 Brachyalestes nurse
AAGAACATTAATGAGCCCCCCCACCAATTCAAACTACACAGGTTATCCCATTTGTGCGCCCCTCTGCAATACCTCCGTGCCCCCCAGTTTGGGAACCACTGCTGTAAGGCGATTTAGAAATCGTGCATATTCACATTGCGATTTCGATACGATTTCGATTAATTGCTCAGCCATACCTTAGACCACACTGAAAAGAGTGTAAATTCTACTCTAAAACACCCGTGTTTTAAATCTTAGGTGAAGGGCTTCAACTTAAAATACATTTTATACATTTTAAGGCTGCACAATTAATCATATTAAAATCACAATCTCAATTATTTGCACTCAAGCAGCCAGTGCATTTGCACTAGTGTGGGCAGTTGCTTCCCTTTCAATGATGAACACACAACCTGAGTCCTAAGTGCTCATTCTTGTGGAGAATTATCACAGTACTAAACTTGATACAAGGCAGGTTGAGGTCCGGTTCGTAGCCGGGGCATGATCTCAAATCAGTTTTGACAGTGAAGAACCTGCTCTTGGCCAGAAAGTGGCTCCAGCACCATCTAGTCCAAAGCCAGTAGCAACCCTTATAAAGAGATCATGTAGTCTGCCGTTATTGTTGATACGGTTACCACTAGCTTTGCTGGGAAAGTGGAGAAGTATACAGACAAACCCGGTTCTTAGAAGGTTTGTGAACTGGCACAAGAACCTAGTTTGTGTTGGTGGAAAGGGGATGCGAATACTTTACAATCTAAATTAACAAGATGCTTTGCATAGATGCCGAGCCATGATATTCAGTGGCCAGCTCGCTAAAAGGCCGACAGACTGCTCCAAACCTGCTCATAACTGAAGTTGGCTGTCATAACTGAAGTTTATGTATTTACTCATGGCTTCACCATAAAGTAGCATACAGAGAAGGAATATTATTTGAACATCAGTATATTTTAAATGTCAGCGGTATTGGATAAAGAAATTCGTCATTATTAAAGTATTTGTCCAGAAACAGCTGAGATGATCATAATAGCTAGAGCATAATAGGTTTTAGTGTATGTGAGCACGTTTTCAGCTCTTGGTGATGATCGCAGTTATAGATCTCCAGTCATAACTGGAATGAATATACACACAGTCAGCAAAGGGAAAAGTGCGAGATGAATTCTGAGCAAGTTCTGCTGCTGAAGTCTGTGGATATGTTCGCCCAGTCCCTCGTCCTTTCAAAGATCCATCTTGCAAGCAGTAATAAGATGACATTACTTGTGCAGTGATGTAAAGGTGCTTAAGATGGTGTTAGGAATACCCCCCGAAGAGACATGGTGAGGTGAATGTGTGTTAAAAAGAGTGAGGGCACTTTAAAGAGTAGAGTATCAAGGATCTTCCGCTTGGTCTGAAAAGAAGACATTTCTATCTGTATTTCTGTCAGTTTGTAGAATCTTTGCCGGAGGTCCATCTAGGTATTGATTTCTTGGAAGTAATAAAGTTTGTATTTACACTACAGAGTTGCACTTATTTCATTATGAAATGTTTGGAAACCACAGAGATAAATTCTTTAAAAACCCAACAGAACCTAATCCAGTCAGGATGTATCTCTTCAGTAAGGCCTTCTCATGAGCTGCACTGAAGTCCTACCATATTAGATTAACCACCACCATCATTAAAAAAGAGGAACCAGCCAATCAAGTTCTGGTTTACAGTGGGCAGGACCAGTTTTCTAAGGGAGAACGTCACTCTAGTCCTTCTGGAGGAGCAGAAACTCAATATCAGGAATCATTTACTGAAGGAACCACTATAAAAATACTGCACAAGAGCTCACAGATTTGTTAAAATGTCTGTTATAAGCTCCATACACGTAACTACGTCCGTGTATAAGGTAAAGTGGTCCCTTAATTATCACACGTACACACACACACACACACACACACACACACAATAGCACAGGATGCAGTGTGAACAATGTGAAATTCTTTCTCGGTCTTTAACCCATTCACAAAGTGAAGCAGGGGGCTGCCACCAATGAGGGGCGCCTGTGGAGCGGTACAGTGTGGGGACGGTACATTGTTCAAGGGTACCTCAGCGATGACACTAGCAGTGCTGGGATTCGAACCCACAACCTTCTGATTGCAGGCTAGGCCACTAGCTGCCCCAGTTAATCTTGAGCCAAAAAAAAGCTGTTCATGTGCAATGCTGTTAGCTTAGCACCAATACACTACTAGAATCTCAAATGTTACAAGCAAAAAAAGAACTGTATATTTTTCCGTATTTTTGACCTTGTTGTATTTAGATGTGTTACGGCTAGCTCAGATAGTAGTTCACTACTGATTTCTACAACATGTAAATTGTAGCTCCTCTTGGAAAACAGCAAACATGATCAGCAACGTTTGGGATGGGGGTGGGTTGGACTTGCGGTCTCCCTGCAAATCCTCTTTCTCTCGGTTGAAATTCCGCTGCCTTACGCCGACTCCGCAGTCAAACGCTCCTCTGATCTCTGAAAGGTGGAATTCCCGGCTGGCCGCCCTTCCTGGCTCTTCTAATCCTCAGCACTGATGCAGGATAACAGTTCCTCTGGTTTCTCGTGCTCTCCAGCTCAAATGCTTGTCATGACTCACTTCCTCACTGATGCGTTTCCATTCAGAGTGTGGACCCACAGCAGATCTATAGATAGAGTGGTCGGCGGTCCGCAGCCACACATGTGACATGGCCAGGTGCGTCATTCTCGTCTGCCACCTCTTCATCCACGGATTAGAAGCGGCTCCGTTCCTGGCAGTAGCTAATTGAAGGCAGTAGCTGCGTTTTCCAGGGAAGGGGTGAGTCAGAGAGCACTAAAGTTCTTAGTGTCACCACTTAGTGTTTTGGCACTCGAGGTTGGTCTCGGCAGGGCAGGGCTCATTCTGGAGACCAACTGTGTGCAAGTTCTGCAGTTATTGACTGAACTTCTGTTAAATCTATAATTGTAGCTTGAGCAAGTCATGGACACCGGTGAGGGGAGCCACCGTATAGACATGGATGTAATATAATGCTTTCCACAAACCTGGTGTTGGGTCTGTTGCCAGCCAGTCCCCAAAATTTTTATTGCTAAACCAGTGGTTTATCTCACAACATCATAGGCCTTGGTCCTCGGTCATTCCTCTTTTGAGCTGCTGGATCCACAGACATGGGGACAATCAAGGGGGGCGTTGGTCTAGTGCACTTGATCTCCTAAGAGAGAGATCAGATCTGACTAGGGCTAGAGTAGCATTTTTTTAGGCCTCAGATACTCCTGAATGTCTGAATACTATAAGATTTTTGGTAAGATGTTAAATATAAATATGTATTCATCTCAGGAAGGGGAATGGTAGAATTCTGTTGGGATTTAAATGGATAAAGAATTTTTTCCAGCAATAAACTAGCCGTCTGCATTGCGGTGTGTAATGTGGCCACCGTAGAAGTTGAGTGAATAAGTGGCAATCAGTGGGGACCAAGCATAATGTATGGTGAGAGGTTGAATGAGGTTGTAAGTGATCCTTATGAGATGTTACATAGGGATTTACAGACACAATGAATTTTAAACATAGACTGTACCATGTCTGAGGAAGAGAGGAAAACATGTTGCACGGCCATCTTAAAGCTGACATGCCATTATGAACTAGCTGCAAATTTTCAGATAGACTCCTCAGACTGGCATGTATTGGTTTCTGAAATGTGATTTATTTAATGTTGGTTGAATGCTTATTTTGAAGTAGCTATTTGTTGAGTGAACCAGAAGTATAGAAATGGTGACATGTATCCAAAGAATGTGGCGGTGATGCAGCATGCAGTAAAGTTTGAACCTTTACATCTAAAGATATTGGTTAGCAAAGTGCTACATTTTGGCACTGGTTGTTGAGCTATAGTCCAAAGACTACCACACAACCAAACGATGACATGAATCAGGCATGTGGAGCTACAAGCACAGCAAGGTTCATGTGAATTGGAGAATTCTGAGTATATGAAATAGTCGACCAAAAATCAGTGAAGAGAAGCCTTTGAGAAGCACTAAATGGCGATATATATAATACCAACATAATCAGTGAAAACTGTAATCAAATTATTCTCGCCCTTAACCTGACCAAAGCTAATAATAATAATACTAATAATAATAACAATAATAATAATGATAATAATATGGTGATATGATCGCTGGCGTTGGTGATGACTGTTTGGGTTGCTGTGGGATCTGTGGTCTGGTGGAGAACAGATGATGTCTGTCACTCGTTCCTCATCCTGAGTCACGCTCCTCCATCAACAGCGTCGGGAGCGTCTTTCTCTTGTTCACCCATTCCACTCTGATTAACACAGGCCATCAGCTGCTGTGTCTGTGTGTCTGTGTTTATGCATGTAAGTGTGTGTGTATGTGTGTGTGTGTGTGTGTGTGTGTGTGTGTGTGTGTGTGTGTGTGTGTGTGTGTGTGTGTGTGTGTGTGTGTGTGTGAGTGAAAGAGCGTGTGTGTGTGTGTGTGTGAGTGAAAGAGCGTGTGTGTGTGTGTGTGTGTGTGTGTTCGTACTCATCAATGCACCCACATTAGTGGGTATTTTTTTCAAGCCCCAATCATAGCTTCTGTTCTGTGATGGAGGGACGATCTTACCAGCCAGGAAGAGAAGATTCCGTCTGATTGATGAAGTAATAACTATCGACCCCCAGCCCACCGGTACCTAATAATAAACATTTTCCTCCGCCTGTCACACTCACACTGAAACTTCCCATCAAGGCTCCTGAGCGGGGCTGTATTCTCCTGCTCTGACCTCTCAACACCGACATATATCAGAATACAATCCAAATCAAAGGGCCTCTGTCATAGAATCCTGAATTTTCATCCTTTTAAAAAATATTTTTGTGCAATTTAGAGAAAATCTTGCATAATTTGGAAACCTACCTAGACAAAATGGACAATAAATAAAATGAATGGAGTGGGATTTCTTATTATGCATTTTAGAATGCTCATGGAATACCTTTTTTATTTTATTTATTTTACTTTACATACTTAGCTGAGAAGTTTGATTAAGATTGCATAGTGTTCTCATAAAATCAAGCTTTGTAGTTTGTTTTACATTTAGGTGGTAATTTGTTAATCACAACACCTGCGGACTAAACCAGGAAGAGTCAGGCAGTTGCAATGGAGGACGTTAGTGATGAAAATAGATCATCCACAACAGATAGTCCACATAAAAATGAATCGAACAGTAATAAAAAGTTGTAAAACTGTCTGACCTCAGTTTACAGGACAGCTTTCTACCTCTGTATGTCCATCAGAATCCAGGGGGCCAAGCAGACACAGCATTTTTATTACAATTTGGAATGCTTTCCCACCACAAACATTTCAGTCAATCATATCAAACTGTGCCTTGATTTCTCAGCTTGTTTTGCAATTTGACTGGGCTGGCTGGAAGGGGTTAGTTGTGACGGTTTATTTGTAATTTAACCCTTTCATATTGTACCCATTAATGTAAATTTACATATTTTTTATTCTTGTTAAGGAATACCTATTCGTAGTAAAATCCATGCATGTAACAACAAAATAGTGAGACAAGCAACAAGAAAACCTGCAGTGGCTTTTTTATATAACATTGCAAAATGATAAAATTGATAACTACTGTATTTTATGTAGAGCTGCTGCTATCAGTTATATTAATAAATGAATAATGAATGAATATGAATAATATAGGAGGTTTTATTGAGAAATCACCGTTGCTTTATGTGTGTATATAAAATCTGCAAGATTCTGTAAATATGGACATAAATACATTCATGAGATCCTGCTGGTGTGGGTTTCTTCCCTTTCAGCAGTTCTCACAAAAGCAGCTTGAGTGTTAACAGCTCCTCCTAGAATAAGGCCCTGTATACATAAACATTATGACCTGTAAATTCCCTGCTTATTATTCAAATCTCAAATGTGATTTTTCATCGACAACGCTTGTTTTTTTGTAAAATGTTTCAGTGAATGTGTTAATCTAACAATTTACAGAACTTAAAGATTTGTTGTGGTAATGATAACACAGGTCAACAGGTCAAAATCATCAGAGATAAGTTTATGTGGGTTCTGTAGTGTTTTTTCAATGCTGATTTCAAATCTGTGTTTAGTTTTTCCCGCATGTACAGTTTTTGTGATGAAGCTAGTTATATACTGCATGATAGTTGGTATAATTAGCATATAATAATCATATGCTGAGCGTTTTTGAAGAAACACATCTATGCTACAGTGTGCGTCTATCTGACTTCACACTGAAAATATTGAAACAGTTACTTGATTGGAGCCTGTGGCTTAATAAAAACTACTATTGCAAATCTAATATTACTCATAATTCAAAAAGTTGATGTGACTGAAAATAACTGAAAGCAGATCTGAAATCAGCAGGAAAACTGGTTTAGAAAAGTGTGTTGTGGTTTCTGATGACTACAATTTTTTTTTTTTATTGACCTGTGTTATTGGTCATTTTTAACAATTATTCTCACCAATAATGTTTTGGTTTTGCATACCTGATTCTGGTGTTCAGAGCCCCCAAATGTTCAGAAACGACCCTGGCGCTACATGACATATTCATGACATATATTATGCATAACAGATTTTTCTTAGGTTTAACAATTTATTACAGGTAAAACAGCCCCAGTAAAGTCACATTAAAAAATACTGTAACACTTGGTACAGAACAAACTTTCTTCAACATTACTACACTGCCCTAGATCCAGTTAAACAAGACTAATGGTGCGCTCTGTGTGACCTGCAGTTGCTCTGTGTTCTTTAAGTACCCATGATTTGCTCAGAAAACCACACTGGGACGGATTCATGGCTGGATAAATTATTACCATGTTTTCCTCATGTTACTCGTTTATCACTCTTTAGGCAAAACCTGCCAGTCGTATTTTGATGACTTTGATGAGTGTTGAAGTTAAATGTACTCAAAGGATTAGCACATAGTGATCTTATAGCTGTTGATGAAACTTTTGCACACATTTTTCTCAATTCATTGAAATCAATTCTGCAAGAAGATTCAAATTTCAAAAAGCAGGAGGTACCCAAACTTCTGAGTGTCGTAAAGTGGCCTTTTCCCTGTGTGTCTGTAGGTACTCCCAGCCCCTGCATGAGGAGATAGCCCTGCACAAGCACCTGAAACATAAAAACATTGTGCAGTATCTGGGCTCTATCAGTGAGAACGGCTTTATCAAGATCTTTATGGAGCAGGTGCCTGGAGGTGAGATACTGAGATGGGAATTCTGATGTGCCTGTTTTCCAAATAGATGGCTTTTTTTGGCTTACAGAATTGATTGTGTGTGTGTGTGTGTGTGTGTGTGTGATTATTTCTACAGGCAGTCTTTCAGCACTGCTGAGATCCAAGTGGGGCCCGCTGAAAAACAATGAGCCGACTATTGGATTCTACACAAAACAGATCCTAGAGGGGCTCAAATATCTGCATGATAACCAGATTGCTCATCGAGACATCAAGGTAAAAAATGAGTTGTAATACTTTACTTGAACCCAGCTACATAACATTGGCATAATCGTGCCATAAACATGTCACAGAAGAGGTCTTATGCTGTTATGACACATAATGTCCATAAATGCAACAGTCATGTTACCACTGGCAAACCGTTATGGCATCATCCATCATGCTTTCCTCAAACCACATGTACCTTTGTGTCATACAGTGTCAGATGCCACATAAGCAAGTCTATTTAAGATGATTTACTGCTCAAGCAAATGTGTAATAATTTAGCAATGCTACAGAACAGAATTAAAGAACACCTCACATATCTTGACAGAGCATCTGCATTTGGAATACAGGTAAAATTGTCAATTTGGTAATTGGCTTTAAGGTCTGTGACTCATATAAAGGGTCGGATTCATCTTCTGTAGTGTATTGGCTGAAATATGATCTTGCTGAGTTGTTTAATTAAGTATAGATGTGAACATCATAGAACTTAATTGGTCTTGGAGAATTTCCCTGCTTAACTCGATGAGGATTGTATGATGACTGGCGTATTTTGAGCAAGAGAAACAGCTTGTTTGTGCTCTTTCAAGAATCAAGGGCCGAGAAGAACTTGATTTCACAAGACAAAGAGCATTTAAGCACAGTTAACATATTTTAAGACAAACAAGGACAACAAACAAAGTATAGCGCTTGGAGACCGAATGGGCAAGATGCGCCTTTTAGGACCAAAACTGACCAAAACTGTCCAGGAACATTTTGAAATGAGCTCTGAATGTGGGGAAACTTTCAGCTGCATGCAAATGACAAAAATCAAGTGTTGCACCCTGTTAAACCGTGTTACATAATGACTTATTTATAGCTATAGCTCAGCAGCAGCAAGAATACCTTGCATCATAGCCGTCATTTTCAGTTGAACGCTTTGTTTTGTAAGTCTTCCTTTGTCCTGGAGGGAGTGGAATTTTATAGCATTTAGTTATTATCTTGAGTTGTGCGAGCTATTAGTGCTATACA
Organism: Brachyalestes nurse; assembly: GCA_037974405.1. Classification (NCBI taxonomy): domain Eukaryota; kingdom Metazoa; phylum Chordata; class Actinopteri; order Characiformes; family Alestidae; genus Brachyalestes; species Brachyalestes nurse. The sequence continues at coordinate 4,892,225 of JBBPCY010000035.1, forward strand.
GAATGTCATTAAGGTCTCATTCATGCCTCATTTATCTATAAACCTGGAAGTAGAGCCACACCCGCAAATGTTAATCTGTTGTTGCTCTCATCTTGTCTTGGACATCTGCTGGTGTGTGGTCTGTGGTATAAAAATAAAAAACAACCTCAGCTAACCTCAGCCTGCCATAGTGGTTTTGAAAAGAGCCATGACACACTTTTTCAGGGACTACGCTGTCATATGAATGTATCTATATAGAACCGTTCCTTCCCACGGAGCTCTTTTATCTTGCTTTGCCTTGTCTCTTTGGTCATGTTTTAGGGTCCTAACGTGCTGCCAGGCTGAGAAATGTTGATAAAGTGACTCATCCTCTTTATCTGCCCCCCCCCCTTTCCCCATTCCCTCCATGCACACACAGGGAGACAACGTGCTGATAAACACCTACAGTGGAGTTCTGAAGATCTCCGATTTTGGCACATCGAAGCGTCTGGCTGGCATTAACCCCTGCACCGAGACCTTCACGGGTACCTACGCCTTCTCTATACAGCTACAGTAAAGTTGCAAGCATCTAGTTCAGTTTTCATCGCTCTGTCTCTTGTACCGCAGTCATTTTGAAACTTCTCTCAACGCAGATGATTGCGTACCATGTAGTGCAGTTTTGTAAAATATGCTACACTGCTGGTCCAGCTAAAAATGTTGCCCTGACAATTCACATGGAGGTTATAAGGAGTGTTTCAGCCCAAACTGGAAATAAGCTGAAACAAATGAGAAAATATTCCATTTACATATTAAGTGGCCCCTTATAGTCACCTGTGAACACACCACAGCACAGAGTGGGAAATTCTTTCTCTGCATTTAACCAATTCACCAAGTGACGCAGTGGGAGCAGTGTGTGGGGACTGTACCTTACTCAAGGGTACCTCAGTGATGACACCAGCAGTGTTGGGATTCGAACCCACAACCTTCTGATTACAGGGGTGACTCCCTAACCACTAGGCCACCAGCTGCCCACAAAGCCATCTATAAGGAGACCCCAGGGAAAGTTAAACATTAAAGTAAAAAAAAGGAAAATGTAGGCCATGGGCCCTTTAAGATTTTGCCTCAATTCAAGGTTTTGCCATTAATTGTTATTTTGACATAAAATGCTTTTTTGTGAGGAATTATGGAGGTGATCATTTAAGCTGAATAACCCAATATATTATTAGCTGTTTTATCCAAAAAAGCCTTTGTCATTATTGTGAGACTATTTCGCGAAGAGACTCCCATGTCCATCCGAGCCTGAACCCATCCTAAAGGCAGTCTAGTCCGAGTCAAATGGGGTCCAGAGCTTTTGGGCCTGGGAAAACTCCACAACCTCACCTTTGACACTGATCCGAGTTTTTTTTAGTTGCCATCATTACTAGTAAATAAACAACTTAATATAAACTTATTCAGAAACACAAACAAATGGTTCTTCATGGTACTCTATGTCCTTTGGCTCAAATGTTTTTGACCCTTGAGACAGCCCTGATCAAGACAGAGCCGGTTTGTAAAAGATCATTCATTCCCCTGAGACTGGATTCCCCTAGTTGTACAGAAAAAGGAAGCTGCAAGGCAGCGTGGAGTTGAGCTGGATTCTCCAGAGGTCCTTTTAGCTTTAACACACAAACATCGCATTAGCTGCTTGAATTAATTCGTCACCCATTAGAAGGGAAGTCTTTCAGTACTTCTCACACTAGCTTGGAAAACCAGGTTAAAGAAGCTCCAGATTCATTATGACATTGTGTGTTTGACTAAAAAGTGGTGCATGACTTTTTCCCCCCATAGGCACACTACAGTACATGGCTCCGGAGATCATAGACAAAGGCCCTCGTGGATATGGTAAGCCAGCGGATATCTGGTCACTGGGCTGCACCATTATAGAGATGGCTACGGGCAAACCACCGTTTTATGAGCTGGGAGAACCACAGGCTGCTATGTTTAAGGTCAGAGAGCTTCACAAGCTTCATAACACTGTACTCTACAGGCTAAAACACTTCACTGAAGGACATGAGCCTCTCATGACAACTGATATAAACCTGTGCAGACATTTATGAAGGCTCATTCCAACAGGTGCCCACCTGCCGAGGTAACATCAAAATCGATAAAATCAGCCTTTATGACAATTGATCCTTGTCGGAATACATAGGTTACATGGGTTTGTCATGAAAGGCATACATATGTGTCGTGCTGCCACTTTTACAATAAGACTACCACAAATTATTTACAATCAGGATTGTATAGTGTACATTTAATACTGCACTGTTAGTATGGTACTTTTTTTTAAATCTATTTTATTCTGTTGTTGTACTGTCCACTTTCTGCCATAGCAAAACGAATTTCCCACTTGTGGGACTAATAAAGACTTATCTTATCTTATCTTAGGTTGTAGTTAGGTTGAGCAGTTATAAATAAGTTATTACAGTTGTCATACATTGATGCAGGCTCACTATTTGGCAAGATCTGGTGTTTGAGTGGTACCAGCATGTTAACAGATACCTGATGAAGTTTAACAGTTTAACATTGTTCCTGAGAGAGGGACACGATAATCTAAACAACTAGCAAGATCTGAGTGTGCCTGCACCAATATGACAACTGTTGTCTACAAACTGATTAACAACCTGATTATAAATCATTTATAAACCCTTTAAAATGATAATCTTATTGTAAAGTGGCACCATGACACCTATGAACGTCATTAAACACCTTTAAAGTTCACAGTTTACACCACAACTGATGCAAATTGTTTATGGATGTCTAGTTTAACAAAATAAAATGTTGTTTTATTGATCAAGCCTTCAGTAGTATGGTTGCTATTAATAGAGGTCAAACAACTGTTACTAAATGATTAACTGGAAATGTAAAACGTAGTATAGGCATATAAAAAATGTTCTATATCCATACAAAAGAAAAGCTGCAGCTAGTCCTTTTGTGTCAATTGTTATCTGAATCAGACACAACCCACAGAGTTTCCATGAACATGGAAAACATCTGAGATTCCTATCTATACTTTCCATGTAGTTCATACAGACAGGAATGCTGAAAATCCAAATAAACACTCTGGTGACATGTTCTCCTGAAGTGGGAAAGCTTGCCCTCTGCTGGCCTTACTGCCCAAAGTCTCTGCTGAACTCCAGCTACAGGACCTTTAATGATTCTTTCCCGCATTCTCAGACTAAGCTCCTCATTCCTTAGCTGAGTAAGAAATCCAGCTGAGTCTTGGCCTTTTACATCATATACTTCAAATCTCAAGAGTGTATTATGGCTTGTTCATAACTATTGAATGTATACATAAAATGTATTATGCCAGAGCTGGGTCTATTAAGTCTACTAGTGATGAAAATCAACTGAGCATGTTTAGACTATATATTATAATAGGATGTATGATTAAAAAATTGCATTTACAGCATTTCTAGTTTAGAAAGCTATTGGTATGTTATTCCACTTTTAGTGCATTTTCATGACAAAAGAAGAATCAAACTGTTGGGATTCCATTTAAAATCCAAGTGCAAGTAAAAGTAGCCATGTCAATACAAGGTGACTGTATTTGAATTCTCCCTGTCATCAGCTGACATGCCTCACAGAAACAGCTCAAATCAGATCTCACTTGGGTTAAAAAAAACAAAGTTTGTAAACTGAAATACCTGACGTGGGAGACGACACTTGGTGATTATTTTTCATCTGCTCTAAAACAAGAAAGTGCAAATCATGTGGTGTGTGAGTATCCCTGCTCTGCCAGTGATTCAAAAACTATAAAGTGTGTAAAGTTTATACAAGTCATCATATGAAGAGTTTTTATTTACAGATTTATTTGAATGTAATTTTTAGATAAGATTTCAATTTTTACTTTCTGCTTGCAGTTTGGTGAGTTTTAGCTATCGTTTTAGTTTCTGGAAAGGAATAGTGGACTTTTCATTTAGTTTTAGTTCTATGGTAAAAATATTGTCAGAAAATGCCAATTTCCATATTTCTTCATTTTGCTGAATGAGCTCAAATGTGCTGCTCAAAGACATCGCTGTCCGGAGAGAATTTAAGGCCTGACATCCAGAAATGAATGCTAAACCGTTGTGTTTTTGTAGGTGGGAATGTTTAAGATCCATCCAGAGATTCCGGACTCCATGTCAGCTGAGGCGAAGGCGTTTATTCTGCGCTGCTTCGAGCCGGACCCGGACCTCCGCGCGACGGCCAACGAGCTGCTCACCCACGAATTCCTCACCGTCACTTCCCGCAAGAAAAAAGCCAAGGGCAACAGCTTTGCAGGTCTGTTTGGGCATTGTGTTATGTACAGTTCAACAAAGCTCTTCAAAAAGTGGCAGTAATCAGGGTGTATGCTTCAGTTTTAATGTTACTAATAATTCATTTAATAAGAATAATATTGCTGCGGTCATAAAAGAACTTGTGTCTCTGAGACTGAAGCCTTCCTATACTAACTTCTATTAATGTAACTTTGCGAAGTGTTAAGGAGAGGCAATATTTTCAGTTAAAGACTTAATAAAAAAATTGTAGAAAGAGGGTTTGTTTTTCTTATGAAGATAACCTTCATGCCTCAGAAGTAATATTATATTTGTCATATTTTTAATTAAATTTTTCCTCTTTTTTTTCTAGCTTTGTCTCCGGGTAATGGTGAGTCTGCTAACTTTTTCAATCACTGTACTTTAACACAGCGATAAACCATCAGTTATTCAGTTCAGGCCACAAATATCAAACCGTCATTTGGGGGCACCCAGATTTTGAAATGGTTTATTACTTGGAAACAATATCACGCATGTACATTTTTGTCTCAGTATTAGTGACAATGCTTCCTTGGTGAATAATGGCTCTCCTGTTTTTTCCCCCTGTGTTTCTACACCACCTTTGGGTCAAAAAGTTTAATTAATAAACAATAATCCTTTATTACATGTGGGTGATGTGGCAAGTATAAAGTATCATGGCAGTTGCTGTAAGCAGTATAAACAGTTGCTTAGAGTCACTGAGCTACAAAAATGTAGCAACATTATTCTTATTTTTATTATCAAAATCATCAGAGATAAGTTGGTATAATTAGCATATAATAATCATATGCTAAGCGTTTTGAAGAAACAGTGGTATCTGACTGACACTGATCATTATATCTATGCCACAGTGTGCGCCTATCTGACTTCACACTGAAAATAGTGGAACAGTTACTTGATTGGTGCCTGCGCTAATAAAAAACGCATGCAAGTCCATTGCAAATCTAATATTACTCATAAATTCAAGTTGAAAAAAACTGGAAGCAGATCTGAAATCAGCATGAAAAACTGGTTTAGAAAAGTGTGTTGCGGTTTCTGATTATTACAATTTTTTTTTTTGTTGACCTGTGTAATTAGTGTCTTTTCTTGAATGCAAAGCTAGTTTAAAGTATGATATGCTATATACATGATGAAATACAATTTAAATAGTTATGCCAAACACTTATGCCAAAACAGTGATAAAGAGGAATCTCGGTTTTCCTTTTTATGTTTGTCCTTTTTATCTCGTTCATTCCGGCTCTTATCGGCTCCGGAGCTGTGGTGTCATGTGGGGGACACGGCGCGAGTGGATTGCTAGGAAACAGGCAGCGTTAGTGCCTACGTTTGGACTTGTGGCAGATTTCGGTGCCAGCCAGGGCGCTCCACAGCAGTGTCAGTCACTGAACGCTGTGCCTGTTATATTAACGGAGGAGTTGCAATCATGCTAAATTAATCTCGCTGGCTCATCAGCAGATCAGGAAAAGTGAAGGATCGTTTTGAATTTTAATTTGAAACGGACCTTGTGACTTTCTGTGGAGGCGGCGGGGTCGCAGTCTCGCCTCGCACTTATCAGAACACGACACAGATTCACTTATTCTGTCAATCACCCGCGTCTGTCTCCAACACCGCCTTACTGTGTGCCTTTGAGGATTATGTGTCATAGTCTTTCAAATGTGGAAGGAATTCAAGAGATGATGTTACGTCTAATCTTTCAGGCTGTGACTTTCTCCCTCTCTCTCTGTCTCTTTCTCTCTCTTTCTCTCTCCCTCTCTGTCTCTCCTTCTCTCTCTCTATTTCTCTCTCTTTTTTCTCTCTCTGTCTCTCATTTTTTCTCTGTCTCTCTTTCTCTATTTCTCTCTCTCTGTTTTCTCTCTCTGAATCGAATCTTTACCTCTGAATTAAAAAATTGAAACTGAAAAAATAACTCCATTAACTCTCTGTCTCTCTCTCTTTCACCTTCTTTCTCTCTCTTCCTCTCTCTGTCTCTCTCTCTCTGTGTTTTCTCTCTCTGTCTCTCTCCTTTCTCTCTCTTCCTCTCTCTGTCTCTCTCTCTCTCTGTTTTCTCTCTCTGTCACTCTCCTTCCTTCTCTCTCTTCCTCTCTCTCTCTCTGTTTTCTCTCTCTTCCTCTCTCTGTCTCTCTCTCTGTGTTTTCTCTCTCTCCCTCTCTTTCTCTCCCCCCTATTTTTCTCTCTCCCCTCTCTTTCTCTCTCTCTTTCTTTCTTTTGTTCTCTTTCTCTCCCTCTCCCCCTCTCCTCCCCTCACTGTCTCTGTCTTTTGTTCTCTTACTTCCCCTCTCTTTCTCTCTCTCTCTCTTTCTCTTTCTCTCTCTCGCTCTTTCTCTTTCTCTCTCTTCCTCCTATCTTTCTTCACAGACGTTTCTCCGCTTAGAGTTTTGTTTTTTGGGTGGGAGTTGGTGGGGTTCGCCTTACATCTCAGCTCTCAATCGTCTTTGGTTTATTGACACAGTAGCATCGTTTGGGCATGGCCCCGTGTTTAAACCTGTACATTGGAACAGTTTTTCATTTTTTTAGTCTTGAAACTCTCAGGGTCAGTTTCGTAGACAGATATTAGGCATTTGTGTGCTGGTTATAGACAGTATCTATTTTGTGTAAACCGGAAATAATATACTTAATGTTTATGCTGGAATGATATACAGATTGTGAGAGGAAGCACAGTTCAAGTTAAAGTGCAGCATTAGACATTAGGGATTATATTTCTTTGGAAAATCATTACTTTTTTATATGTTTCAGTTACTTTTAAATTAGTTTCAGTTGCTGTTAAGTGTTAAGTGCTGTTAATTTTAGTTTTGTTTTTATTTCTTGTAAATGAAGAATTTATTTACCGGTTTCACTTTTAAAACTTTCAAATTTACTCATTCCAACTGGAATTTTGCTGTTGTAGCAATTCTAAGTTAGCACAAGAACACACTTTGCTCAGCTAGGTTGCTTTACTTCAGTTCACCACCGTCTACTTAGAATTTATGATTTGAGATCCACTTGTAGACCACACTGTTTTTTTTCTCTTTAGCATTTGGTTTTAGTGTCTATTGCAGTAGATTTAGTTTCCGTGCTTCTGAAAGCATTTTTTTCACTGCTGTTTTTCATTTTTGTAATAGTTTCCATCACTAATGATGACCCTGATTGGCAGTAGCATGGGATTTTGGGTTTTGTGGTGTTTTCTTGTACACATTTGCATACATTATACATGAAACATTTGAAAATTCGGTTTCCGTTTCTCCTTCTTTCCACGATGCTTTTGAAGCTGTTGAGACAGATTTTCTCAGAGGCTGGAAGCACAGAGCTTCACCAGAAGCACAGCCAGTGAAGTCCATCAAAGCTGCAGGCTTCTGAGAACCGCTGAACTTTTCAGGAGAGGAGATGCAGGCCTGGAATGTGAAACGATAAATGATAACCTTGACATCACACCTGACAGATTGACTCTCAACAGCGAGTCAATACTGTTTGCCATTCTCCACACATCTGTCAGCGTGGCCGGCGGCTGCAGCAGCGGCGAATTCATATTAACCCAGCCTCCACTGCTCCACACTGGCCTAGTTTACAGTTCTCAGTGTAGCCACAAGCGCTCAGAACACCTCCCACTCAGTTATTTACCCTGGCCTGTGCAATGTGTTAGAATAGCTGGAAAGTTATATCATACAGTGATATCATTTTATCTTAGACCACACGTGAACATGCCTATTTACATGGGGGGTTTTTTTGGTTTGTTTTTTGTTTCATAATAACAATTGTAATCATAATCTACAGCATCCTCATCTTCACATCTTTATTTGTACAGCACATTTGGTTTTTATTGTTTTTTATTTGCAGCCCCTGTTTCTAGTTAAAACAGATAAAACAAATTAAGCAGAACTGTAGTTCCATTTTAAATGGGAAAGAAGAAAGAAGTTGCACTGTATAATGCACTATTAGTCCAAAAGTGTTCAGACCCCCTATATAATGAGTGAATTCGGTCACTTTTTAGGTGCACAGTGTTGACACAGGGCGCTCTTGTATAATCTAAATAGAAAAGTGTTGTTAACAGAATGAGATGCTGTGGAAAAGCCACACATGATCTCATCAGACCCCTCTAGCAGATGCATTGGGTCATCATACCCAATGCCATACATCTGCTAGAGGGGGGGTTTAAAGTTCTGAGAATTGGGCTGTGGAGCAGTGGAACCACATTCTATGGAGAAAAAGATCTCCATCCAGTCCTGTTTGGATGAGTTGGAGTGGCTGAATGCAATCAAATCCTCACAGCCATGTAGCAACATCTAATGTAGAACCTTTCCAGAGGAGTAGTGACAATGCAGCAAATCCAGTGATGAGCTCCCTCGTTTTCATATAAGATTACTGGATTTGCCGGTTTCTACAGACTGTTGGATGTATAGTGTACATATTTAATGCCTGTGTATAATTCAAGCAGATGACTGTGTTCTTAGCAGTAATTCATATTGTTAGGATAATTACTGCGGTGTGACCCACTCATTTATGTTTGATGCATTATCTAAGTTATGGATTCTGAGTTTTCCCTTTGAGTACTTGTTCAGTGACCGTTCCAACACTTCCACTTCTTAGCAAGCATCATCTAGAAAAAAGTAAATGAATGAAAACTAGAGGCCCCTTTCTATCTTAACTGATAATAGATGAAGTCACGCCCTGATTAACGTACTAATATAATCAGTTTCCTCCCTACAGGCATGGCAGTGCATTCCTGGTATTCAAATTGATCACACTCCTTGGAAAGATCCTTCTGATCCTTCATCTGTGCCTTTCTCCTTGCTAGTGGTTTCATACTGTCTGCTTTCATTTATTTTCCCTGTTTTATTCCTTTATTCTTTTTTTTCTGTTCAGCTGTTGCCGGCTAGGTGGGGTCTTGACTAATGTATGAGTAATGCAAAGTTATCTGAATTTCATGGGGGTTTTCTGTGGTGTGTGTCTGAATGAAGGTTTGACTCACAGTAGTGATATCCTATCATAAATGAGTTTTTTTGAAAAGTGGTCTGAAATGAGAGATTCAGTTGTACAACATTCATGCATTATTATTGGGATGTCAAAGCTAGAAGAGGTGGTAATGGTTATGAGGATATAAACATTGATATTTGTGTTTGAAATAGCTTTTTTTATTGTAATGTGTTGAGTACCACTTCATAATAAAGACCAGTCTCTAAGGAGGTATTTTAACTTAGTAATAGTTTATTAATGGTTGATAATAAAGCCTGTCACTTGCCAGATAGCGAGTCCACATTCATCTGAACTACTCAGATCTTGCTGTTCACTAAACTTCATTGGATATAACAGGTCACTTCTACCGTATTTTATTACAGCTTATTATTATTTATAAGGTGTTAAACCTATTAACAAACTCATTTATATATAAAAGAAACAATAGAAACACCACTCAGTCAAAACAGGGCCTGGAACTTAGTGTAACAAAATGACACCTCATAGTAATCTGAATTATTCCTGCCTACATTAAGCACTTTCCTGCCTTCACACAGGACGAGTACAAACCTGAGAAGGCCCTGTCTGAAGAGGATCTGAAGAACGCAATCAGCACGCACCATGCCCTGGCCATCAAAGCCGTCGACTACGAGAAGAAGCCCAATGTGCTGAAGCTCAAGACGGCTGACTGGAGAGTGTTCCTCTTCCAAGCCCAGTAAGAGTCACTGTCCCGCTGTCTGAGACAGAACTTTTCCGTCGTACACCGCCCCGGAGACTAAGGGAAGAATAAAGGAGCAAGAACCTAATTTCATGCTTGGGTTCAAGCATAGTGAAAACACATTTATCGCTACTCTTAGTCAATCCAGGCCATTGTTGTTTTTTTTCTCTGACTGCTTGAGCCAGTATTCATGCAAAACTAAATAAAGGTTCTTATCAAGAAGAAAAATTGGAACTCTCCTCAGAGACCATTTCCTAAATGCGTTAATTAGAGAAGCACAGCCCATGACATCCTAGTAAAATATGGCAGCCCCTTAATTGGGTCATTGAAAAACACTGTCGTACAGTCCCAGCAGTTTTGCTCTGTTAATGTTTACTTGCGTCTCGCACTGCTGACACAAGCAAACGACAAGAGAAGATACAGTGAGAATATGTGATGAATCTTAATGTAATGTAAAGTACTTTCTGTGGTAAACAAATATTTCTTAGAAATTTACCGCTCCGTTCTCTGTTAGCTGGAAAGCTGTTTCAAGCATCCACATCTTAATCCACTTAATGGACAGGGGAAAACTTCTGCTGTTTGCGTACCAAGTGCTGACTGTTGTCAAAACCACATCTGTTTTCCCTGCAGGAGCCCTGAGGAGATGGAGTCATGGATCAGAATAATCAACTCTGTGGCAGCCATGTTCTCTGCACCCTCCTTCCCCGCTGCCATTGGCTCACAGAAGAAATTCAGCCGCCCGCTGCTGCCAGCCACCACCACCAGGATGTCTCAGGTGACGTCAGAGCATTTGTCTCTTCAGTAACGAGTCCTTGAACGTCTAGGCTTCTCTAACATGTTGCAAGCGCTGGATTTAAGAAGCTTTTAAAAGCTTTTCCTTGAGGTGTTTCTGTTTGTGATGGCGTTTATATACTAACAGATTATTTACTGGTACTCATTTATTTAGTTGCTTGACTTAGTTCTCACTTCTTTAAGTGTCATTTTAAGTAAGGGATTAGACAAGCGCACCTTCTGACCTTTAATCCAGTAGCGCAACAAATGGTAAATCGTCATCATACAACAAAACAGCTACTTAGGTGGAAGTTCCCCCGGTTTGTGTTGATTTTTGAGGTGTCAGACGTCATGCAGAGCTTTATCACGGGGAACCAAAGTTATTGTAATTTTAAAACATTTAATTATAACCATTACTGAAGTTTTAAAACTGGTGTCAGACGGAAATGCCAATAAAAAAACCAACAAAAATGCCCAGATATATTTTATTTTAGCTCTTATAAACAAATGTAAAAATCACAAGATCTTTGAACCCGGGAGGGCTTTCAGGATAGTCTCCGCCCACAAGTGGGTGGGGAAAACCTGCAAAAGGAGGGGGTCCGGAGAGCGGCCGAGCGTCAGCGCGCTGAGGGAAAAAACAGCAAACAGCAACCATGTAGGAGAGGAAACACCCGTTTTAGACTGTTTTACTCCATTTTCTTTGTTGAAATCAAATTTTCCTAAAATGTTCTAAAAGGTCAAATATTCTAGTATTTGATATCACTGATTTGATGGCAGTGTTTAAACGTCTCATTGTTTTCATTAACACTGGTTTGGTTCTAGTTCAGTTATTTGCCAGATTAATTATGGCAGTAACATGTTTTTGACATTTGGACCACGCTTGGATAAATCAGCAGACAAGCTAACAAAAGCTACAGCAATGTGGAAAGCTTCAGTTCCCCTTGAGACTCTCCACTGTAACAAGGATCCACAAACTGTATGAACAAGAGTGAGAGTGAGAGGCTACAACTGTGGAGGAGTTGGAAACCATTGACTGTATATATGAGAAATATAAATGCTATTTATACTCAGAGTCCTAGCCTCGCGCCTGTTGGCCCCGGGATAGACTCCGGGCACCCGCGACCCTAGTAAGGAATAAGCGGTTACAGAAAATAAATGAATGAATTCATTAATTAATATCCATATAAATTATATTTACACACAATCACAAATGCTCTTGTTCTTGAGTGTGTATATAAATGTGAGCTCCATTGATGATTCTGGATAAACTGGAACAGAGATTGCGAGCCAGACCTCCTCATCCAACATCAGTGGTTGAGCTCATAAATGCTCTACAGGGCATCCCAATACCTTTGTCCATATAGCGTAATTACTACAATAAAGAATTGTGATATTTAAAATCATAGTAAACACACAATAACACATCTGAATAACATCTGAGCTTGTCATATTCTTACAGGAGGAGCAGCTGAAGTCGCATGAGGCCAAGCTGAAGCACATCTCCACAGAGTTAGCTGAGCACAAGTCCTACCCTCCAGATAAGAAGGTCAAAGCTAAGGAGATTGATGAGTATCGCCTGAAAGAGCACTACCTGGAATTTGAGGTATGAACATTACCTCCCATAACATATGCCACATGTTCAAATGTGCTGTACCTGTGCTGTTAATTCAGTTTCTAAATCACCTCACTTGCTGATGTCTTGTGCGCATCGTCTTTGCCTTTTTTTTTTGTGAGTGCCGGGGCTGAGCTTGCCTGGATTTTACAGAAATAGGCTCATTTGTGTGCTGATGGTTGCTCCACTGAACCATGCCTGTCTCATTTACTGGACTTCAATAAGCACTTAGGTCGAGGAACAAGAAAGAGGTCATACTTACGTTTACTTACATTGTCAGAGATTTTTAGAAAGCTGTGTGCAGTATTTTCTGTAGCACTCTGTATTCTGTAGCACAACCTCCTGTTAAGGTTGGACAGTACAGCAAAAATAATTGAAGACATTTTCGTGATACACATTATGTATCACCATATCTCGCTTTTGTGAGATGAACAGGTTGTAACAAAAAAGTGCACCACCCGAACGAAAATGCCACATTTACAAAACGCTACAGAAGGTGCAGTGAAGTACAGGTGATAAACACAGTATAGTCAGAAAAGTGCGTTGTGATGTAATTTATCATAATAATATGAGAACATATCGTCATATTCCCACACCTTCATTCTCCACACTTCATTTGAAAAAGGTAGAAGGTCATGTTCAACCACTTTGCGCACATCTTTGTAATAAATCACGTTTTGCCCTAATTAGCTCTTTGGAAAGGCCCCAGTAAATGAATTCCATGATAGGACGTGCATGATGCATCATGTCTGTCAAAACTGTTCAACCAAGCATCAATCATAAAGGCAGGATTTTATCTTGGGTAGCATTTATCTTGTGCCATCTAACATGCTTATTGTAAGCTGTGTTTCATAATAATTAATGTGTTGTAACTTCAAGTTAGTATTTGCTGAATATGTGGTTTTTTATTCTTGTGTTATTTTGTCCATGAGATCTTGCTTTGCCTGAAACATTAGAAATAATATATAAGATACCAGGAAGACGTGTAGTGAGATAAACAGCCATGCCCCCTGTTCTCCTCCACTTGCTGCTAAGGATAGTCCGTATGTGAAAGTCATGTCAATCCATAGATTCGAAGCATCTCTGACGCACAAGCCGTGTTGCTTGTGAGCAGCTGGGCACTGCACAAACCCGAGCTGAAGGCTCGCAATCCGTGGAGTTCTGCCAGAAAGAGCTGCTAACTGGTCCGTGCCTTCAGACTTAATTTACAGTCCAATTTCTTTTCTGGAAGTTCTTAAGATGTGTTTCAACCTTTGTTGAAAGTCCTGCTTGTTGGTCGTGATGTCTGATACCACATATGTTACAAAGTATGTTCTATTATGAACTGAATTAGATGTTAATCTGCATAAAGAAAACTGCACTATGCATTGCTGCCTATGTTTTAGTCTTGTCTTTTTCTAATATTGAATCAAATAGGAAGAAGTCAAAAGTGAAGACTCGAATGTTAATACAGACTGCAAATTGGATACAAATGTAAAGCATTATCAATTAAGTAGTTTAGATATCATGTGGCATTAATTGGGGTTATTAACAGAGGGGGTGATCCTTTATCCATCTCAGTGATTTATTGATTTTTTTTTCTAAACTATATACTTATAATTTATTATGGTTTTTGTTCTACAGCCCTCTTTTCATAATCCAGTCAAATTTTGATTGAAATACGTTCACCAATGTCCAAAGTTCCTTTGGTGTGAATGCTTCTATCTTCCTCTGTAACTTCAGCAGTGTTTGTTTCAGTGAGTTAAGTGCTCCAAGGTGTATTTTAAAGAACTCAGAAGTGTCTGAATTTTAATTCAAGGTTGACTTTACAAAGAAGTCATTGAAGGGTAGTGGAGAGCTACAAGCTACCATGTGAGCAGCAGCCAGTTTGTGCTGCAATATGCCCAAAGCCAAAACTCCCTTTCGTTTAGAACGATGCTGTGGACGTAACCATCCCTGGAACTGTCTGGGTGAATTCATGCACAGATTAAATTTGCCAGCAGAGGCGACGCAACACCTTGCATCTTTGAAATAACAAGTATAATGAAATGGCTGGTGCAACTGCAGCAGGAGAGCATGCATGAAACCAGCTGAAAACACCACCATAAAACGAGAGCCGACAGATTACATAAGATAAGTAGCTCCATACTTTTCATGCAGTTGAAAAGAAGGGCTTTATCTCCTCGATGACTGATTTATCTTATCTTGATGGATTTTGTGCTGTTTTTAATCTTTCCTAGTCGGGAATAAGAACGCTCGCTTTGATGATTTGAGGCACCAGAATGATCACTGTTTTTGCTAATAGCATTGTTATTAAATATATTATTATGATTTAATATTTAAGAAATCACTAATACACTTCACCACAGGCGTCATATTAATAGATTAAATAGAACTTCGTGCATACTTGGCAGTGATTATATTATTGATTTGTGCATTATAGAGTAAATGGAATGAATTAAATATGAAACAATATAATTATCGTTTCATTTTAAACATTTGGTATATAATTAAAATGAGTAACCCTAACATTCCTGTGGTCTGCTGTCCCAGATTATCTATGAAGGTGATGTCCAACATCAAAATCGACTTGATCTTATTTCAAATCAGTCATATTAATCTTGTTGAACAAAGCAAAGAATTGATAAAAGAAGCAGTAAAGTTGTTTCAACACTGTTTCCGTCGACATCCTCTAAATAACTTGTCAAATGGAGAAAACTGATGCTGTGACGTGAAAGATCATTTATAATCCAATCTTTCGCTTAATTTTTTTTGTCATATTGAGCAGTGTCTGACATGGAATGATGAGCTGTTTGAAATGGCAGATGGCATGTGTGCTCGCTGTAGTAATGAGATGATTTGCAGTAGAGGCACGATACTTCCAGACAGCTGCACAGTTAGCAAAGGGACACAGTAGACCAGCATGCAAATCTGAATCAGGATCCACCACTTTAAAGTGAAGTAGTGTCAAAATGGCATATTATGCTAATGCAGAGCCTTTCCTTTGAAGCACAAGACAGTAAAGTAGAGCTTTTTAGAGGGGAAGAAAGTAAATGGTCAAATCAGGCTGTTGTTTTCCCAGTTGGAACATGCTTATATAGTTAAACCCAAAGATCTGGACACCCCGAGTCAAAACAAATGTATTTTTCTTCTTTGTTTTTTTTTTAAGTGAAAGTAAGATAATGAATCTTAAGATAAGATAAGTTAAACCTTTATTCGTCCCACAAGTGGGAAATTTGCTTTGTCACGGCAGAAAGTGGACAGTACAAAGTTAAGAGCAGCAAAAATTAAGAAAACAATAGAATAGAATAAAATACAGTAATCCCTCACTTTTCGCGGGGTTATGTTCCAAGAGCACCCGCATACAGTGAAAAAACGCGTTGTTGTGTTTTGGTATTTTTAAAAAAATGACAAAAATGCCTTTTTTTATAGTGTAAACCCTAAATGTGCCCCCAAACATGCTCCCAGAACGCTTTAAACTTTTAAACACTTTAAAAACTTTTTTTAATGCATTACCCTTAAAGAAAATGTAAAGGTAAACCCGTATTCACCCCTTTTCAAGGTAAATCTCGGATATGCAACTCGGAAGGTTGCGTGACAAAAGTATTGGGACACCCGGTTTTCAGAGAATAACACATGATCTACTCGGGCTAAAAATACAAATTCGGTTCAGCGTGTGACCAAATCTGCGACTCCTGATCCGCGTAAAACTGTACTACACCAACAGGACAGTATAAAACGTACACTATACAATATAGAAATATAAATATGGACATCTGTATTATAAAATATATACATTAATGCATATGTAAACTAGATGTAGAAGTTGTATTCTTCTACAGAAAATAAACTTTAACATGGGATTTTCTGCAGTTAGTGCACAGGTTTTATTAATTTGCCAAGTTAATTGTATTGGGTAGATAAATTCTATTAACTATACATTTGCACAGGCCACATTTTATTTTTTCCCCAATATATTAAGTTCAGCAAATAATTGTGCTTTGCGCAGAAATGTCATCTGTGTTTAGAATGTTATTTTTACAAAGAAACGAATTTTATAAGGGGCTCCCAAACTTTTGCTTAAGATTGTATACTACAAATGAAGCAAATTTTATTCAACGAAGTGTATGAACCCAGGTAAGATTTCCCTAAACAAATCTGTAAATCTTTTTGGGCACAAAAAGTAAGGCAGAGCTGTCACTCCAAATTATATGAGTAATTAAGGATTGTACCAGTTCTACCAACCGACTAATCCACAGAGCAGTTTAGCAGTAAGCAAGCTGCGCATAGTAATTGTCTGTGTGAATATTATTATTTGTTTGAAGGAGAACATAATGTCACTGAGAGCTTTGGGAGCACTTTTGATTGGTGGGAAGGACGGGAGAGTAATATAGCAGTAGGTGCACAAAAGAAAAGAATGAACTAATTGAACGTTGATTGATTTAATGTTGTACTTAGTGTTGGAAGCTTTTGTGTCATTTTATGTTTAAGATGTTTCCTTCAGAAAAGAACTTGTATTTATCAGCCATTTTGACAAAGAAATTTAATCCACAAAAGGGTGGTCTTGCGCAGTAGAGTGTGTTCAGTAGTGTGCGTTCAGTCTAATGCTCTGATTGTTCAGAATGAAGGGAGCCGGTTGATTTACAGAACATCTGTGGGGTTGTTGAAATGTGCCGCTCCAGCTACGTGCGAAAGGTCCTAGTCTTGCTGTCTGCTACCTGAACCGGTCCTGGCAGCGTTCCCAGTGTTTTAGAGCTGCACTTCACACAGCTCTTGACTGGGCACAGATGGAGTGATCTTGCCGGTGGGGTGCTTCAAACCCAGTGGAGGACAGATCTCAGATCTCCACAGCTCTGGTGTCTGACTATTCGAAACAAAGCCCCACAAACAGAATCACAATCAGGTCCAATTAATCAGTACTTTCTTTCCGTCTCTCTTCTTTCCCTTTCTGTTTTCTCCAATGTTTCTCAGAGCTAGAGTTTCCCAAGTGCTTTCTGTGTTTCCCAAGTGCTTTCTGTGCGAACTTGTGTACACAACGTGCACACATTTATTAACTCGATGCAATGGCTGAAATAAACTCTTCTCTGCAGTTTGGTGAAGTGATCGATTCTCCTGGACCCCCTTTTGGCCTGCTGGAGAGAGATCAATAGGCCTGTCAGTATGTCTTACAGTTGAGTGATTAAAGGCTACCCTGTCCAGAGAGCTTTAATCAATGGCCCAAAGCCACATTAGCCTGCATAGCTGCACCTTTACTGCCTTCACACCACAGCTTGTGTGAAAGAGCACCCAAACCCTTTGTTAAGCTTTGTATTGTGCGCCATTTTAAACTTGGCAATTGCCTTTATTTTTCTTCTTGAAATGAAAGTTTTTCATTTGGTTTCTTTAAGGCTTTGCTACTTACTTCGTAGACTAGAATTATTGTGAATATTAATTATACTAGCACATGGTGATTTATCATCTGTATGTTGGCTTCTTACAGTGATATTTATTTTCAGAGTTAAGGGTGTTGATATTTTTGCACTTTACACATAGCACCCAGTTAAACTACAGAGTATATTTAAGTGGTACAGTTTACTTTCAGTCTGTTAATGGAATATTTTGTTAAAAAGTCGAATTTCACTTCCCCCAGGTGTAGTTTATCAGCCAAGATGTGCTTATTTAGTTTAGTGCTAAAGCTGTGAGGCTAACAAACACTAAGCTAATAGTCACCCAGATTGTTTCTGTAAAAACACTTTACCACAACATATTTTAAACCACTCAGACTGCATCCGTTGCATACTCGTGGATGTGGTTTTGGACTATGTGAGCTATAAAATGTAGTAAATTAACCTCACCATTTCAGACAACACCAGGTATTCACAAAGCAGTTATAAAGAGGACTGATTTTCGATCATATTTCATTCAACTTTTCATGGCCATTATTTAAAAAACTGATTCTAGATACTTCTTCTCCTGAATTGGTTTGCTAAAACAGACCCTGTTGCCCAAAAAGACTTTCAGGAGCGTTTGACTTCTGGTTTATTCAGTTTGTTAATTCAAAGCTCATTGGAGTAAATCCCAGCGTTCACACGGGCGCTCAGCCCCGGCGCTCGGTCGGCTGCGCGTTCGGGTGGCGTCACTGCGTTTACGTGACGTTCGGTTGACGTTCTGGAGGACTGAACATGTCCCACGATTCAGTTGTTCTAGGAACCGCGACAAATCAAGTTTTGAAGGAAAATGTAAAACTACAAACCCCAACACGTAAAGAATCTGGAGAGAATGATTACTGCCCCCACAGGTGAATACAGGTAA
>JBBPCY010000035.1:4913791-4931945 GCA_037974405.1 Brachyalestes nurse
GAGACTTCAGATACAGTATTAGGGGACCACTAGGACCTATATAAAAGCATAACAAATCAGCATGTCATGGGACCTTTGAGGAGAAACATGCCACCCTAGATGTGTGGTGGTTGCACTTTAAGGGAAGGGATCCTCATACTTTCAACTTCTTCATTCAGCTAAGTATCCTTTCTTCTCTATCCTATTTGACTGTTTTTCTTTACTTGAATATTAACCTGTGACTTCTTTTTGACAGGGTTTAAGGTGTGTAACTTAGCTGGCAGTAAGTTGGTTAAAAGCAGATGTTGATTTAAGTTCAACTTTACAGGTATGAACAGATGTGGACTACGTAAACACTGATGTACATTGCTCTGGAGTCTGCTGTAAATGTAAGCATGTTGACATACAACCAGTTTGGGTACAATAAACATGCATTTATAGAAACTTCAATAAAAGTAAAATCTGTAAAGTCACAAATCCTGAACAAGCTTTAAAAAATAAGACTTCTCAATAGTCCATTCATGCTCTGGGTACTGACTCTTGAACATTCAAAACTATTTGCAAAGCATGCAACAGCCTAATACAGGCAATTCTCAGAGCACAAACACTCAGTGTGTTGTGGCTGTAATGGTGTGTGTTTTTACATTATAGACAGACATTTACTGTAAAGACAATCTAGAACTACAGCACACTACTGTTCACTTCAGTAAAACAGGGCAATGAGTGTATTTGTGTAACAAACTCACTGTCTTTGCTCTGTTTCTTGCCTTTTTGTAATGTTCTGTCATCTGTTCATCTTGGGTTTTTTGCCTGTGACATTGTTTACATCCCTCTGGTTCATGAGCCTTTTTTTCAGCCAGGGGGGTATTCCACGAAGCGAGCTAACTTCAAAAGGCTTATTTTGACAATCCCGGCTTAATTTTTCCAAATTCCGTTCCACAAACGAGGCTAACCTGAAGCTCCGCTTAGTTACTATGGCAACATATGCTCTTGGACAAGCCTGCTCCGTGGCAGGTTAGCTATGAAGCTTAGTTTAGTTTGATGAATGTGATTGGACAAGCCATGTGGTGTCACACAGCACGTCCTTCTGTGGGGCTGGGGTTATTCTGCCACTGTTCCCTCCCTCGACCCTCCAATATAAAAGTATTACAGATTACATGCAGGAGATTCTAATTACTCAGAAAGTATAAAATGACAAGGAGTGCATTGAAGGCACATGAAAAACCATGGCCAGCCGTTTATTAATAACCCAGTTGATGACGGGCGTAGCACCAAATTCTGGGCCCTATGCACAAGCAGTGGCCATGGGCCCCCGTATACTCGAGGTTGACAACTACCTACAACTAACCTTACTACTAATCTAAGAACTCTTATATGTATAACAAAAAAACGCCTTATTACACACCTTCTCTGAATTTCTGTTTTATTTGCAGAATGCTTAAAAACTAACAGTAGATGCCACCAAAGGTAGTCTAACATTATAGGCCTACATGAAAATTGAAACCCTTTTTTCATTTGGCTGAAGAGAACAGCTTTTTATCAAGGAGTATATTACATTAGTGGATGTGATTGAACTTACTTAACATTTCAATATTTTGTATAACACTTAATAAAAACTAAGTGCCATTTTATTTTTCTTATGGATGTGTCAAAAAATAGTCTCTTAATTAGGCTAGCCAAACAGCTATACTACAGCGCATGACTTAAGTGTTGCTAAACACATTACAGTATAAACAGCTAAAATTATGTGCTTTCATGTTAAATTGCAGTATAGGCTCACCTTGTCTTAAGTCCACAGTATCAGATGATGAGGGGTCTGTTGCTCTGTGACAGTGTCTGAAACTGAGTGCCATGCGTTTCACAAGTTAGCTTTGCTACTAATATGACAGCCTATCCTCATGAACCTATATGACATTGAGCCTACAAAGTTAGACTATTATAGTCCAATAACAAATATTAATTTAGTTTTCGAATTAGTATACTATTGAAATAGTGTAGGCTATGCAAACAAGGCAATCCCGGCCGACCCGTGGTGATTCAATTCTCTATGCAGACTTTTATCAGCTCTGCAGTTGGGTCCATTATTTTGCCTGCCGCTCAGATTTAAAGATTCTCCTTATGCTGTCCTTTGAACTTCGAAAATAAATAAATCTGTGTTTTCTTGAATCTTTCCTGTGCAGCCTGTTACAGACTACTATCTCAAATGCGGTGTCAAAAAACTACATATAGAGTATCAAAAAGGTTATTTGACTTGTAACAGTGCCATTTATAACACGGTCGCTATCACTACCATAGAGAAGAATCTTTCAACCACCAAAGAACAATCAAATGTTTGAGTGTTCACAGATCTATACAGTACCACTATTTTAACCAAAGAACTGCTAAAGATTATTCAGGGTACTGGTTGAAACTCTTGGCAGATAAATTCTGATGCCCTTTTGCAATTTCAACTTATTGGTCACTAATGATTTAATTTTCATGTAATATTATTACATTTTCTCACATTACATAAATAACATTAACAGTGACTACTAAATACATCATTTATATTAGACTGCCTTCCCAAGTGTATCACTCTTGCTGTCTAAGTACACCTAACCTAGATAGAAGTGGTTCTCAAACTGTTCCTTATGGACCCCAAAGTCAAGAATTTTGTTCCAACCCAACAAAAAGGAATACAGCAAAAATGTGGCCCATCTGGGTTACTCCAATGACTGGTTTGAGATCCACTGCTCTAGAGAACACATACTCCACTGATACAAAACTGTGAGGAAATTTGAGAGTAAAAAGAGATTACCACATGGCTCTCAAATTAATTGCAAGTGAAACATTGTCATTTCACATTTGTGAAAATGAGGTTGCTTGAATGTTGCCTGTCTTTTATTTTAGCTATTTTCTACTTTGCAGTTTTGGTAGTCAGTCCCACTAAGTTAGTTAAAAGCTGAGTAGTCATTTGTCACCTCTCTCAACTCTGTGGTAGAGAAGCTAAACTGTCTATTTTAAACATCAACTCATCTCACCATTTCCTGGTTTCTTTAGCTGCTATTGCCACCCCTTGTAACACCCTAAACATTATCACACAGAGTTCAGCCATTTCTTAGTTTCTGCTTGCCTGAATTCAGTGCTGACCCAGTACAGTATTAGGTTTGGGTAATTTTATCACACTTGTATAATTGTATCACACTGAACAAGTTTGTTTGTATTCTTGGTGTAGCTGGAATCACATAAAAAAACGAAACATTTTAAAATGTTGTAATCTTTCGATGAAGGTTGTGAGCTTGATGTAGCTTCCACACAATGGTATACCTCAGTGAATAACCTGTAGTTTATGCCTATCACTTTCAGCAACTTTGCTTAACATGTTGAGTTGGCCATGACTCACTGATCTAACATGAGGAAGTTGCATCAACACAGCCCAATAAAGGGAGGGAAAAATCTTGTACCAGTATCAGTAACCAGAGATAATTACTATTAACCTGGCAACCATTAAAAAAGCAAGCCTGTTTACATTCATTGATTAACTGAGGCTTTTGGCATATGTGTACTCTTGAGGACAAAGCATCTATATTAGTTAAGTCCGTCATAATGTAATTAATTTGGCAAAACAGTTATTTGTTCAGTCAGACATTGTACTAGTTCAGTTAATGAACTTTTTTTTTCCAAAATTGTGCCATGCCTTTTCACATGCCAACTTTGAATAATGTTGAACTACTACTATCATTACTACTACTATTATTGTTGTTGTTGTTGTTGTTTTTTTTTGTTGTTGTTGTTGTTATTATTATGTTGGTACTGCTATTAGTGATAAAGATTAAAATAATAATGATAACTAGAAAATGCATTTCCGTGAAACAGGCACTCTACCCGCTGTGCCTCTGGTGGGGGGCGGTGCGCACTGGCTCTTACCAGGCCATTTATGGAAACAACTGAACGCATAGCAGCAGTGGAAGTTCTGTGTGTTTTGCCCTGTGTTTGTTTCTTCACGTTTCGTTTTTTCAGCTTTTGTTCTGTTCTCCACTATCAAACACATTGTGTCACCAGCTCTCTCACCACACTGATCTAAAATGGGGCTTGACAGTCGACAATCTCTCCCATTCACTATGGAAGAGACCTGATCAGTTTTTTTTCAGTTAACACTGTACAAGTGCAATACACCAGATATTAGCGAACATTTTGAGATTGGAACTGTGCTCTTATTTCGAAAGCTCTAAGAGGAGAAGCGGCTCCAATAAAAAAAGTGGAATCACACTAATAATGATAAAAATAAAACTGAAGAAAAGTAGTATGACTCCTGATGCAATCACACTAATAATAAAACATAATGAGAAATAATATGAAGAATTTCAAGTATAAATATTTGAAGTTCATCAAGTTACCTAACATTGAAAAGCCATGTAAATCTATGTACCTTTCAGGAGATTGCTGTTTTCTAATGCTCTGAATTTAATTCACAAAAGCCTTGCCAATTAGCTGGTAAGTGGCAATGCTGCTTGAAATGGGTGAATGTTATCCACTATGCAATGGCGTCCCATCGTCAAAAAAAAGCCAAAAAACTGCAGTCTTGGTGGATTGTTTGATTTGTTTCATAATTATGGCATACTGGTCATGAATTAATAAATGATGAGAGATTTAGCTGGTTATGCCTAAAAAGGTTAAGTTCATGGCTGTTTATGTTTTACATTTTGTTCGAATAATCTATATATGACTAGTCGTATTCCAACTTTTGATGAGAGCTGTAGATTCCTAGGTGATAACTAGAATGGCTAGCTTGTGTGGCAACATAAAACGTATAAGTGATACATTCTGAGCTTGTGTACTCACTGCTGTTACTGAAGCCATTAATGAGTAGAGTTTTATAACAAGAGGTGTCAGTAACATGAGATATCATCAGTCAGTCAGTCAGTCTGAGACAGCGGCTGCAGCGGCCACTCTTGATTCCAACACCTTGGTGCACAAGTATGTTTTTCACACCAAACCTTTGCTAACGTGTATCCGAACAGCTGGTAAGCATGTTTACGACTGCCAGATCCTGCTCCAGATAAGAAACAAGCGAGTATCTTACCTCAAGGACAAACCACGGCGTTGCCTGATGCTGCTGGCTGGGGAAGGCAATATCGCAAGCACTGCACGAGGAAGCAGAAGTGTGGGAAGTGAACACATCCAAGTGGCTCGCCGGCCAGCCTTCTCCCCAATGTTTGCTCCCTGGACAATAAACTGTACTACATACAGAACCACTCAAGGGAAATACCCTGTGTGAGTTCAGAGAATGCTGTGTTTTTGTTTTTACTGAGACACGGCTTTCCGGAAAGTGTTCTGGAAACAGCTATGCAGATTAGCAACATACTAATGTACTATAGTGCCCGAGATGTGGAACTAAGCACCAACATGCGAGGAGGAACGCTGTGATTATCTCAAGCTACTGTTCACCACTGTTGGAGTTTGTGACTGTTATATGCAGACCATTTTATTTACCAAGAGAATTTACCATCCTGCTCATAGTCACAGTGTGCATCCCACCCAGGGTTAATGCCTACAAAGCACTGGCTGAACTGTACAGAGCCATCAGCGAACTCCTGACAGACTGACAGTCACTGGAGATTTTAAGTAATTTCAAGTAATTCCTCCCAAATTTCCACCAGTATGTGGACTTTCCAATGAGGAAGCGGGAGAAGGGGGGCCACACTGCACTGTATTTATACAAACATCCCTGGCACGTACTGCGCTGAGCTCCGACCCCCATCAGTTACCCGATCACATGCCCGTCATGCTGTTCCCATCTTACAGACTGCTTGTCAGACATACCAAGCCAGTTGAAAAGCAAAGATCTGGCCCCCAGGCGCTGTCTCTGCTCTTCAGGACTGTTTTGAGCACACAGAGTGGCATATGTTCAGGGAGGTGGCAACCTACAACTGCTTTACCAACCTGGAGGACTACACAATGTCGGTCACTGGCTTCATCAGTAAATGCATCGATGACATTAATGTCTCCAAGGCCATCACAAACTACAGGTCATCTCCACCTACCTGTGATGGTGAGGCCTCTCTTCCAGTTGCACTGAATCATTTCCATGCACGGTTTGAAGCCCAAAATTAAATGGCAGTGAGGAGGACCCCAGCTCTATCATGATTGATGTGATGGAAAACTCCGCTCAATGTCAACCCACAGAAAGCTGCTGGACCAGGAAACATTCCTAGATGTGTGCTCAGAGGATGTGCAGACCACCGTTCAGATATTCTCACATACATCTTCAATATCTCTCAGAGCACCATTGTCGTTCCAAGGTGTTCCAAAGCTACCATCAACATTCCCGTGCCAAAGAAGTCGCCTCAATAAACATCATCCCGTCACACTCACATCCATCATCATGAAACGCTTCAGCAATTTGCATACCCTCCCAACTGTTCTACGGATGATGCCATCACCACCATCATTGTCATGTTGCCTCATCCATCTGGACAAAAAGGACACTTACGTGACCATGCTTTTCATAGATTTCACTTCAGCATTCAGTACCATCATTCCTCAACATCTGTTTGGGAATCTGAGACTGCTGGGCCTAAACACCTCTGGATCCTAGACGACAGCAATATCTCCAGCACCACCACGCTAAACACAGGGCCCCCCCATGGCTGTGTTTTCATGTTGCTGGCGCACGAATGTCCAACAACACACAGCTTGAACCATATCATCAAGTTTGCTGATGACACAACTGTCGTGAGTTTGATCAGCGAGAATGATGAGCCAGCATACAATTACAACCTGTCCCTAAATGTGGATAAAACAAAAGAGATGGTTGTTGACTTCAGGGGGAAGCAACCTGTTCACTCTCCACTGAGCATCGGTGGCCCCTTGGTGGAGATCATCCAGAGCACCAAGTTCCTTGGTGTTCACATCACCGAGAACCTCATGTGGACCCTTAACTCCAAGAGACCAAGAAAGCCAAGTAGCATCTCTACTTCCTGTGGAGACTGAGGAGAGCTCACCTTCCAAACTCCTCACCGTGCTCTACAGAGGAACATTTCAGATCGTAAGACCTGTCATGGACATTTACATTATATGCCGCATCTGCAAAGCCACTAGCATTGTGGACGTCCCCACTCAAACCCTCACACACTCTCTTCTCCCTCCTCAAAAGGTTCCATAGCATACAGGCCTTCACTGCCAGAATGAGGAACAATTTCTTCCCTCAGGCCATCAGATTCCTCGACAAGAACAGAAACATGAACTGTACCCGCCTCCAACACACACACATACACCACCAACACCAACCCCCCCCCCCAATTACCTCTGTGAATATGCTTCTGTTTATTACACTGCATATTCTCTGGCCTGTTGCTGCTATATTTGCTTCATATTTAATGCTGTCTACCTCTGTTCTGCATTTTTGCATAAGTAACTTCTGCATTTTTTTATACAACTCTCTGCTACTAGAATACAGTACCTGTCAAAATACTGTATTCATTCAGACTGTAGCTAATGTCGATTGCACTACATGTTGTCTTGTCCAGTTGTATTGTTGCGCTTGTGTTTTTTTGCACTCAGTTTTGTCCTGTGTGCACTTGTGGTCTTGTGGTGTTCTGTTCTTGTGTTGCACCATGGTCCTGTAGGCACACTGTACTGTGTGTATATGGTTGAAATTTCTCATTCTCCAGCTTCAGTTGCCCCCTCTCTTATAATAATTTCAGTTTGCAGCCATTTTAATGTAAGTCATAGGTTCACTTTTTCTTTCACTGTAGGTTTGCTCCAATTGCATTGTTAATTGTATTTGTATTTGTATGTTATTGTATTTAGTATTAAAATAGCTTTAACAAATGAAATGAAATTATTATAAAGCCCTAGCTAAGGGTATATTACAATAACCTAAGCTATTACAGTATGAATAATTTTAGGGTTCAGTTACAACAGAGGATTATATACACATCACTCTTAAATGAACAGTAACAACAATCTATTTATTAAAAAAATAAAGAACAGAAGGTGTAACAAAACCATGTAAAACTGAATTATGTAAAACTGAGACAAACCAAAGTATTTGATTTTGTGTTGCATAAATCTCTAGTCTTTGGGGAAATATTTTAACACCTGCAGATGTCTATGAGTTTAATGTTTAATGTGGTTAATGTAATTCTTTTAGTCGACTATAGTTAAGCATTGAAATTAGGCAACAGGAACCCATGAGTGTCCCCTGTCAGTAAGGTTCCTGACTGATAAGTTTGTGCACATTACTGGTGTTTTGGAATTAGGCTTAAGTCAGACAGCAACACTAGGCCACAGATTATCTGCAAATGAAAGGGTTACTGGCACTACTTTACTTTTTCACTTTGCATTCATATGTGGCTGAAACTAAACATAACTAAATACCTTAAAGGTTTTTTGCTGGGTTTTATTTATTTTATGCACTGAAGCAGAGGTTGAGTAAAGTAAGGCAGCATGTAAATGGTTCTCATCATTTTTAGCTAAAGGCATAGTCATTGCATAATCTAAAGATTCGTGCCAGTAGAATAGGAAAATGGGAATTGTACACAGGAACGTATTACGTTTAATAGTAATAATAATGGAAGAATAGAAGAAGTAACTGCAAACCATATCTGTGCTGTGTTTGGTCATAGTGTAAATACGTTTGTCTCCTCTACTAATTAAACTGTTATTGCCTTTACTTGACTAGTGGAGTATTATGTTGTTTGAAATATTTAAAAAGAACAGGCCAATGTAAATAAGAGAGAGAGAGACTCATGATGATTCACTGACCTGAACAAGAAGTGACAATATTTGCTTAAAATGTAAAAGCTTCCTTGTTGCAAGCTCTTTCACTTTTCCAAAACCACTGTAGCATTATAATCATCCTTTTGACAGAAAAAGTAGAACAAAGCCTATTTTCTCTACTTAGATGTGCTTTGATGATTTGTAAATTGAACTACAGGGAGAGAAAACAAGTATTCAGACATTATGTGTTTGTTATTTAATATATGTCCTGTGCTTATATCCACATTTACATAAACAATGCCCTTTGACTACATGTGTATATGAACCAAAAAATGTATGTATTCATAAGTACAAACAAAAATAATTTGGTGAGGAAACTAATGAGGACAAATAGCATTCACTTTCGTTGCACATTTGTTGTTTGTAGCTTTGTGATTTCTACCATTTAGCAGCATCGTGGTTCCATTTTCAGTTAGGGGGCAGTTTCTCTTTGCAAACCATGTTCTGTTCACCAAAGGTTACATGGGAAATGATAGATTGGACATAAAATCCTAAATAACTTTTCAAATAAATTAAATCATGGTTAGGCCAATGTTAGACACCAGTTGAGTTATTTTGGCTGTATGCTATCTTGCTGAGTTGTTTCTGCCTAGATTCAGTGATGAGATTCATTAGCTCCATTACATAACTCTGTGTAATTTGTGTTTCTTTTGATTGTATATATCTAAGGCTGTATCAGAATATTTTTGTTTTGCTATGTTTGTCTTAATTTATAACTACAAAGGCAAAAGACAGCATGAGTCTGATGAACAAAGCCTTTTGCACCAGTTTCAGGTGCAAATCAGAAGCATGTACGAAACTGGCACAAGAACTTAAATGCACAGTTTTGTATATATTTCCTCTCACTGTATATTATCTAATTCAACTTTAACCTAAGTATTATCCAATTTTATCTGGTGCTTACTTTGTTATTGTATTAGGAGAATAATGCGGTGCATAAAAAGCAATATTTCCTTCATTATTGCAAAGAGAAACTGCAGATAAAGAACCAAAATGTTCATGCTTAAATAAAGGCTCAAAGCTAATTCCATTTCCTATGCTAGGAGGTTTCTCTCTCTCTCTCGCTAAATATATAGGTGTATAAACATATAGCTCCTGAAAAAAAATTAGACCAATGCAATTTATTTTTAAATACTCTATGAGAATGAAAACCATTCCATGGTAGGTGATCACCTCAATAAAATCTTATTTTATGAGGAAAAGTATAAAAAAAAACACTGCTGTAATCAACACTCTCCTCTTGCAATGTGACCAGTTGGATGGCAAAACACTACTAGAAATATGTCAAAGGTAATTATTGCCATTTTGATTAAGAGTGAACAAGAGATTTGTTTTCTTTGAATTATTCTGTAAACACTGCATAATTTCTCTTATTTTGATGTATTGTCATTTCCTTTAAAATTATGCTCTAAAGAACAATATTTTTATTTGAAGGAGAAATATTGTCAACAGTTCTCAACTAAGTTGTCAACTAATGCAAAGCTGTTCAGTTCAGTACTTGCACCTATAAATGATAAAACCTGAGAAATGGAAGTATATATGTATATAGCTAAAGATCACGTGGACAAGCCAGAAGGTTATTGGCAAAACATTTTGTGAAAAAAACCCTCTTTCCAATGGTTTTATGGTCCAGGTCCTTACCAGGTTCTAACATTATTTAAATCTAACCTCAGGGTTAAAAAAAACACACAACAGATTATTTATTTATTTAACAAAAATAGCTAAATGGAGAAGTCATGTGTGAAAAACTAAGTTCACCCCATGATTCAGTAGCTTGTCGAACAAGTAATTGTTTTCTGAATTATTGAAGCATTTTAATGTGGGCATCCCACTGCTGGGTGGTCTGGAATGGGTGTGGGGGGTGTGAGGGAGCTGTAGCTGTTTTTTTCCCGTTATTTTTCTGTGATTAATTGATGGGAATTAGTGAATTAATGCATTTTATATGTAGTGATTTTAACATACCCAATAGCAGAAAACTTGATAATATTAGATAATTCTGGTTACAAAATATCCATGATTATTTGCCTAATTATAAGTCTGAGGCCTAGGAACACATCTTCCGGATGCATTCAATAATTCTCTTGTTAAAGTCAACTTTCCATACTGCAGTGTTGATTTGCATGGTGCCATGAATTTGATTAAATAGCTAAGAGGCTTGATGTGCAGGAAGAAGACCCCTATGAGAACTAAAAAAACAAAAGCATATCATGGATATATGTCATGCATCTTAGAATGATTATCTCACAGCATGACACTGTGTTTTAACAATGACCACTAAGTTATACAGACTTATTTATAATGTGTATTGTATCATATTGTGCATTCACAGATCAAAAGAAATGAGAACAAGCATATCTAGCAGAGTTACTGTATATATATTTTTTTACTTCACTTTCACCATCACTGTGCTCCCAAGACTGACATTTTACTACTTCCCAAAAAAATTCCCCAATTAAGTCATTAAAAGCACCTCAGCATGCTTACCTGATCCCTTTTGATCCACTATGAACACAATCTTAGGCACGACCTTTGCGTTGGAACATTCTTTTGACTTCTCTCTTCTTTCTTCCTATTCAGCAAGTGTGATGTGCGCAACAGTTGTCTAAACCCCACCCTTTCACAGGATTTCTTTACCAGTTCCCCTTTTGCTTCCTGCTCATTTTCATATCACCCCTCCTGTTGTTTCAATGTTAACTGTTTCAGTGCCTCCCTGCAAAATGTGAGTGACTGTACTAGACCTTAAAAAGAGCTGGAGTGTTAGGCTGCTTTCTTAGGATTATGGTATGATGTAGATAAACACAATGTAACATTAAACAAACATTACATTAAAATGTATACTCCTAATTTTAATCACAATAATGGCTATGTGAATAAAACAAGAAATAACCAGTTCTGAAATAACTTTGTGAGGCTCTTTCAGAGTCAGTGTAGGAAAATTGAGATTCCCGCAAACACAACTTATCATAAGTAGAAGTGTGTCGCCCCCTATCCACA
Organism: Brachyalestes nurse; assembly: GCA_037974405.1. Classification (NCBI taxonomy): domain Eukaryota; kingdom Metazoa; phylum Chordata; class Actinopteri; order Characiformes; family Alestidae; genus Brachyalestes; species Brachyalestes nurse. The sequence goes on from JBBPCY010000035.1 coordinate 4,925,528, forward strand.
AAACCTGGGTAAGACAGAAAAACTTGTTCCTGATTCAGTCAGTGGGTATGGCAGTTGAAGGTCATGCAGTGAGAACAGAAACTGATTAACCCCTTTCAAAGTTCACTTTTCAAACAATGTTCACCCCTTTCAAACAGTAGCACTTCTATGATTCTAGTACCACAATGAGGGCACAGTTCCTGTTCAAGTGGCCAAATAAATATATTCTTTAAATTTTAGACATGGTAGCTTAGGAGCTCTGGAGGGCTGGTCACAAAGGGGTAGAAAATGGAGGGATGGATGGATTATAAATGTTATAAATGAGTATCCTTCAAATAAGTAGAAAAGTACAGGATGTCAAATATTATGTGTGTTTGCTTTAATGAATATGAAGTTTAGGGCATTTCGAGTGTGAAATATACAGAGCAGTCTAAATGCAAATAGATACATTTAGCATAAGCCTAAAAATATTTTTACATCAATTGCAGGTGAAAATTAATACCACAGAAGCCAACTGCTAATCTGAATTGGGTTTTGCACCACAGAAGACGTAACTGTATTTAAAGTGTAAGTGTAAATACATGAACACACCACACCGCGGCACACAGTGTGAACAACATGAAATTGTTCTCTGCATTTAATCCAAATGAAGCAGCGGGCAGCCAGGAACGCAGCAACCGGGGAGCAGCCTTCCAATTGCAGGGGCAGATCCTTAACGATATTTTGTCTCACTGTGTACGTTATGTATATAGCTGGGATGACAATAAAAAATGGAAGAAATGGAAGTATATATGTATAGCTAAAGATCATGTGGACAAGCCAGAAGGCTATTGGGAAAACGTTTTGTGAAAAAACCCTCTTTCAGTTATATGGTTTTATGTAACAGGTCCTTACCAGGTTCTAAAATTATTTAAATCTAACCTCAGGGTTAAAAATCACACAACAGATTATTTATTTATTTATTTATTTAACAAAAATGGCTAAATGGGGAAGCCATGTGTGAAAAACTAAGTACATCCCATAATTCAATAGCTTGTGGAACAAGTAATTGTTTTCTGAATTACTGAAGCATTTTAATGTGGGCGTCCCACTGCTGGGTGGTCTGGAATGGGGGTTGGGGTGTGAGGGAGCTGTAGCTCTTTTTTTCCCGTTATTTTTTCTGTGACTAATTGATCGAAATTAGTGAATTAATGAATTTTATATATAGCGATTTTAACATACCCAATAGCAAAAAACGTAGTAATCTTAGATAATTTTGGTTACAAAATATCCATAATTATTTGCCTAAAAGTCTGTGGCCTAGGAACACATTTTCTGGATGCATTCAATAATTCTCTTGGGCAACTGTAGCTCCTCTATGGGACATGTCCAGACCAGCTTTGTCATGTACACCGGTCACGTGACGCGCACGGGGACCCAGAAGTGAAGCCTGTCACATGGTATGTAAACAAAGAAGTGGTAGTCACTGGTGCTCAGTCTTCAGCCCGACTCAATTGTATTTCAGCTGGTGCCGGGAGTATTCCAGTTCTTTTCTTGTTAACTCTGTGTGTGCGCGTCAGAACGTGGATTCCCGGTAGGAATCTCTACTCTCAGCTGAGTGTGTTCTCATATTAACTGTGTAGTCTACCAACTCTCTTGTGTCTATTCAGCGATTGGGTTCATAGACTACGCTACACTGGGCTAACAGTTTGGCCAGTTCGTTACACCATGACCCATCACTAGTACACCAGTTGTTCCCTGGATCAATTTTGGTAGGTACTAACTACTGCATTACTGGTAACACTCCACAAGAACAACAATTTTGGAGATGCTCTGACCCAGTTGTCTAGATATCACAATTTGGCCCATGTCAAGATATTGAGATAATCAGTGTTATGCTTTTCACCTGTGTACTGGGAAATGTTGATCTCATTGTGTGTTTGTGACTCTTGTCACACTGCTTATTTTCTTACAAATAAGTGTCTGTGCAAAGGTTATTTTTGAGGGCTGCACTGTGAGAAAGTCTTAGCAGAGCCAGAGACGGGACGTATCGACCAGGTCATGATGACCTGCAAAGCCGTCCTCGGACAGCAACATCCTGTCTAAAAAACAAGTTGTCTTGATCAAAAATTGCATGCAGGCTATGCGTGTACAGGGCATGGGAGGCACGAAAGATTTGCGTATTATCAACCAGTAAGAAATCACCGTAACCATAAACAGCCAATTTGCAGATATTAAATGTGTGCATGCTTTCCTATATAAGCTCTGGAATTCTGTATGGTGGACTCATCTCTCGGATGTTCTAAGCCAACCTGTCCAGAAAGGGCCGCTGTGGGTGCAGGTTTTTGTTCCAGCCAAAAAGAAGCTACACCTGAGTAACTGAAAACCAGGACCAACTGATTACAGAGGTACACTGAAAAAAATTCTGGCTGACATTTACTTAAAAAAAGCTTGGTAACAATTTCCACACAGAAATTCATTGTAATATTTACTAAGGAAATCCTCGAGTAAAGTTTACTTACTAGTATGAATTTTTAAGTCAACATTACCCAAGTAGATTTTACTACCAATTTTGTTTCTCAAAAACGAAATATACTAAGCCTTTACAAGTAAATTTTACTCAAGACTACCTTTGCATCCAATTACAAAACCCAACTGTAAAATGTTGGGTATTAAGTTATTTAATACATTTTTTTCTTTACATCGTTTTTAGTACATTTTTAAGTAATATTAACATAACATTTTATCTATGTACCACTACGCTACAGCTCTATTAAATACATGTAGTGCATTTTCACTGGCTACTTTTTAGTAAATTAGATAATCTTAATCTAAGACAACATCATACACAATAAGGTTTTTAGACAACACCTTTATTTTGTTCTGGTGCATGAGGTAGCTGCTTTAAGTACAACATACTTAAGCACAACATATAAAACACATGGTTATTAAACTTTCCATCTTTGCTGCCAACAGGGCTCTTAGAAAATGTTAATTTCTTTAAAAAACACAAATAGTTCCAAAAAGGCTATTACTTTCTTAATTTCATTTTTTCTCCCAAGGCCTTGAAGTGCTAAAATGCCCTGACATTCCTGGGTATTTTGTTGGGCATTTTAGCTCTCTAGTCCTCTTTTAGGCATTTTAGCTCCTCAAGGCCTTGGGAGAAAAAATAAATATAAGAAAGAAATACATACACACACACAGCTGGACTAAACTTGTCTCTGGCTCAAAATTTGAAGCTAAAACCTCTCCAACATTTGTTTCCTTATTAGCCAAGTATATACTTGGTCCAGACACATATGTGGACACATTCATGCTACAAGTTTGTTGTGCAAAGACCGGACTTTAGGAGACATCTTCAGAACATCAAGCTCAAGAAACAGCTTTTGAAATGCCTCAAATGTGTATTTCTACTTTAATGGGTAACTCAAGTTCACTGCATAAATAACACCCATGAGCAGAAGGCAAGCTTTGGCCACACTTTTACAGTCAGCAAGAACCTCTTTTCCCTCAATGATGATCGACACATGAGCAGGGGTGTAGCCTTTCTGCGTTTCATTTCCATGCAGGACAACAATCTTCAAGATTTCATGAGCACAGTCCTCTTTGATAGCTTCTTTGCTGACATCCTGTCAAAAACGAGTCAGTGTTCATAAGTCACTGTACTTCAAAGGTTTTCTGAAAGTTTCTGCATATGAAATAGGTGGGTTATTGGTTTGTAGTGGCCAATTAATACAATCAACACATGAACAATACAATTAAAGTAAGACACAGAGCAAGACATTGGTTAAATGCTTGTAATTAGGTTAGATTTTGTAAGTAATGATTCCAAGTAATTTATGTACATAAAAACTAAAGATAAGTTATTGTGTTATGATTTATTGTGTAATGATTTGTGCATTTTTGTATATTCAAAATTGTATATTGTATATAATTTTTTCACAAAGCCAAATTTAGTTTGAAAAAAGCCAGATGGTTGTTTAAATATTTTAAAGTATGTTCAGGATCTTCACACACTCCAGAAGAAAAAAATCATCTTGCTAACTTTTGTTTTGATTCCAAAACCAGAGTGCATCTAGTACTATATCTTAAACGCTAATTTTAGTTAATGCCTTGACATTCGTTAAACCGAACGTTTTTTTCACTCCATACAAGTATTAAGTAATTATTATTTACCTATAAAATACAAGAAAGATTAGAAAAGTGATTATTAAATTACCCGACTAGAATAAAACATGTTTATTATGGTTAGAATAATATTCAGAAACCCAAAATTAAACAAAAAAAATACCTGGTAGTCTTTAATGAGTTCCTCCCCAGACTCTCCAAGGAACTCCATCAAGCAGCGGATGATGACATCTCTTCTGCCTTCAGTATTTTGCTGTTTGACAGAAATGAAGTTATTGCAAAAACCAATATGTAATAGTATAATACAATCACTGTTTTAACGTCCACGTGGATGTACAGACAAAATGTCTCCAGGTATCTATTTTTAAAGGGGACCTATTATGCAAAACTCACTTTAGTTATAATCGGTCGATGGGCTACAAAAGTTCATGAAGTTCTTTGTACAAAATCACTCTCACATAAAGAGATATCACCAGGTTTATTCTTCACAGTTTGTGTCCCTTTTAAAACAGCCATTTCGAAAAAGTTCCACCTTAATAGAACATTCAAATAAGAAGCTGTGAATAAGGAGCTAACTTCAGCGTGGTGGGGGATCTGTACACTGTCTGTGACAAGTCAGCAGATGAGGGAGATGTTTCAAATAATGACTTTTGTGTTTCTATCGCAGTTAAGTTTCGTTTTGTTACCAGTAGCATAAGGGGTGGGCGGAGCATGGGATGGTGGGGCGTGGCCAGCAACAGCTTATTTGCAGGAAAGGGACAGAGCCCTGAAACGGCGTGTTTTGAACGGGACTGAAACTGTGAAGAATAAAGCTGGTGATATTTCTTTATGTAAGAGTGATTTTGTTCAAAGAACCTCATGAACATGTTTTGTAGCCCATAGACCTGTTATAACTTGTCTTTAAAAAACGTGAGTTTTGCAGAATAGGTCCCCTTTAAATTTTACTTGACCCTGTTTGGCATTACACCAGTTTTAACCTCAATGGCGGTGAAGTTAAGTCCATTACATAAGACATCTAAGTATACCTGAAAGATCTTGAACACCTAAAGCGCTACAAGAAACAGTTTATTTCTGTGTAATAGTCATCCCGAATGCTCCCTGCCACCAGGAGAAAGAATGATAGATCAAATGGCATTCTTTTCATTTTTTTTCTCTCTCATGCTCAGAACAACATGATACCGCATGATTACCTGTCAGCGTGATTGCTGGGGTATCATACGAAACTGTTGCTGCCCCCCTCTTCCTCCACTTTCTCCTTTTTATCAGTTCTGCCTGTTCCCAAGACAACAAAACAGACAGTATTCTCTGCTTTGGTGCACACCAAGGTAATGAAAGTCTTCGATGGAGGGGGCTCCGAGTAAAATGTCTGCCTGGCAATCGACAGTGAATTCCAGAGATCTTGAGTTTTTGTATAAAGAGTATGCACACAACTTTCCAAGAGAGGGATAAATATGCTAACTTTCTCATTAAAAGTAAAAAAGAATGTCATTCAAAGTCATTTTAACCACTTTTACTGGCCTGATCATACTGAAATTTTAGAATAGTGTAAACAACAGGCAACATTTTTCCACCCATTTATTACCACAGCTGCCCATCCCAAACATGGGGGTTATGGGGGTGAGTGCTGGAGGCCACATAAAACACCCTGGACAGGTCGCCAGACCATCGCAGGGCAGACACTCAGACACAAACTCATTCACAACTAAGAGAAATGCAGCATTTTATCAAATAAATGTTAGTCTTCTGAAAGGGGGTGGTTGGGTTGTTGGTCGGGGGGTCGGCGAAAACTTTCACCAACCGGAGAGCCAGTCCGGGGCCATTAGCTCTGCCAGAAAGAAGCAAGTGCTTGAGCACATAAAGCCCCCCTACTGTCCACATGTAAGGAACTGACCTACAGTGATAGTACACATAGTCAGATAATGTAGAACTCCAGGTAAAGAGCTAGAAACCACTGGTTTGGTGTTTTTCACCTCAGGATCAGTGCCTTCTTAACATAAAGGGCTTTAATTAACTTTAGTTGGACACTCCTGTTCTATACAGGGTGGTGGGGGTCTAGTGGGTAGGATACTTGCCTCTGGATTTTGAGGTCATGGGTTTGAATCCTACCTTCAGCAGACCACCTCTAGATTCCTGAGCAAGACCCTTAACCCCAAGCTGCTTCAGGGAGACTGCCCCCTGTAGTCGCTTTGGATAAAAGCATCTGCTAAATGCTGTAAATGTATACAGTAGGAGTGTAACGGTACAGAAAGGTCACAGTTTGGTTCACACTATAGTTCTGACATCACGGTTCGGTACGGTTCTGATACAGCGAAGTTAAGTAACAAAAAGTTCT
>JBBPCY010000035.1:4948041-4960137 GCA_037974405.1 Brachyalestes nurse
GTAGTAGTAGCAGTAGTAGTAGTAGCAGTAGTAGTAGTAGTAGTAGTAGTAGCAGTAGTAGTAGTAGTAGTAATAGTAGTAATAGTAGTAATAGTAGTATTATATACATATAGTAGTAGTAGTAGTAAAAATAGTAGTAGTAGTTGTATTACTACACGCAATGTGATGTTTCATGACATGACATTGGCAAATAAATGTATGTTTTAAAAGTGATAATTCTAACAGCAGTTCATGTATCAAAATATATTTTATTCTGTATACTCTATCATTAAAAAATATCTTATTCTGTATGCACTTATCATCATATCTTATTCTATATACTCTATCATCAAAATATATTCACCATCATCACCCCATATCAAGTAACACATGGTGCCATACTTTGTGGGGTTTTTTTTCAGAGAGGTATTTGCATTTTTACTGCAGTCATTATAAGTAAGAATACTTTTACTGAGTATGGGTCTACTCTACACACATTTGCTACACAAAATGAAAAGGTTGCATACTAGGCTTTTGCTAGAACCATCCGTCCATGCCAAGAACAATTAAGGAACTTTTAAATAATTTTAAATAAAAGGTGTTCCCTAAAAAAGCAAGAAACTGGGAAGTGTTCAGCTGTGCTCTGGAGCTGAGAAAGCTTCATTCATCAGTGTGAGAGATGAGAACCAATAGGACAACATGGACCCTGGAATTCCATGGTTAACCTTTTAGGACCTCAAACAAATCACTTGTACAGTAAATCACTGCTTGAGGTGTTTTTTCGTGGTGTTGTGGATGAGGATGTTGACAGAACGTGGAAATAGTGCATCCTGGTGGAAACTGGAAACAGTTGTGACACTTTGTTATTGGTTGTGAATTCAGCACATGTTAGCATCTCGAGTGAAAATGCAAAGCGACCTTGTCCACAGAATGAACGGATGGTTGGGGCTGTAATTGACCAACCATATGAAATTTCTGACTGATGGCGGGTTGAATGGCATAAAGGAGAAGTGAGAGTGAATACATCAAATGCGGAGCAGCACAACACCACTATGCAGCTGCTTTTCGTTTATACTCGTGTCACACACGCAAATACACACTGAGACATGCTCTGTGGAGCACACACACTCTTCAAGAGGGCACATTCTGCAAGCAGAATGACTGTGTATGTGAGAACATGAAAACCAAGCAGTGTTTCAACTGAGACCCCTATGAATTCCATTGAATTTCCAGGGATTTCGAGAATTTCCATTTTAACAAGGATCTTTGCACACAGCATCAAACCAGACACATGCTGGTCGACTGAACTCTCAACTTTTCAATGATTTGTTAATTGAATATCTTCAATCATCAAATTAAAGTGATCGAAATAATAAATATTTATGAATTGTTAAATTCATAAAAAGTACATTCCAAAGTATATTTAATAGTAAATTCACACAAAGTAATAGTAAACGATGTATTGCTATGGCAGCTGTATGCAGCAGTCCTGTACACAGTAAACATGTTTTATGATGATACTTCTTTAACCCATTAATGTCCATTGCTGAAATGTTCATTTCCTCTAGTCCGGATGTTCTCTGAGCTTGCCTGAGAATAATCTGAGGAAAAACAAACACATGGCTAGATAGGGAGGTATAACAACATCAGACTTTTTTCTCTTTAGACCAGTGTTTCCCAGTCCTGGTCCTGGAGGTCCACTGCTCAGCATAATTTAATGCTATGACTGTTGTAACACACTAAGAGACTGTAAATGTGTTGATTAGTTAAGTCAGACTTGTCGAGTGCAGGAAAACTGATAATACAGTGGGCTGAAACACCCCTTAGAACTTCCCTATAAGAGGCAAGGGCTAAATTGCTGTGGGTTGGATTGACGGATTTATGTAAATATGACTTCACAAATACAGTAAAATCCAGACAGGCCATTTTTGCAGTTTATATTTCATGTATGGGCTGTGTGGAGTGGAGGGTATTGGTACATTTTGAAACTTAACCAGTGTGTACATCCTACCTCAAACTCTTTCATAAAAAATGGAAACACGTGATATGACTCTTTACTTGCCATGACACTCCCAGTTAAGATTAGTGCTGTAGAAGTCAAGCATGGTCTTGGACTCAAGATGTTTCTTCTATTGTCTCAGACTTGTGTCAGGCTTTGTTTTCAGATTTATCTTGGTTTTGATTCCTCATGTAGTTGTGTATATGTAATTACATTACATTAATTTGGCAAACACATTTATCCAAAGCGACTTACAATACGAGGAAACACTTTCAGGACAGTGTGAGAACCAGAGGAGAGTACTAAGTGCTTAAATCTTTACGTAGGAGTAGTGCAAGAAGATAGGAGAGGAGATGCTCTGAGTTTTCAGGAGGTTTTTGAAGAGGGAGAGGGATTCCCCTGCTCTAGTAGCCCCTGGCAGCTCATTCCACCAGTGGGGAACCATGAACAAAACCAGTCTGTAAGGGGTTTGCCTTGTGTGTAGGGATGGCAGAGCCGGTTTAAACTGTAATTGAAACTATACAATTATCAGTAGAAACACTGAAAATAAGAATTCTAAGTGTTAATTCTCTGATCCTGATTAAATCTTTAGGAGTGCATTTCGCTTATAAATGACTTAAACAAACAGGGACTCGGAGGAACTTGTTCTCTCATTTAGACACCTGGTCACGTCTTGATCTTGAGTACTCATTCTCTTGGACTTCTCTTGCACTCACCAAAGGTAGTCATGACCACAGGCCTAGTTAAGGTCTTGCAATTTCCTGTAAGCTTCCCAGAAAAAGTCTTTTGCCCTTCATGTATGAAGCATGAAGCAGAAGACTTACTGATAAACACTGATCATACTGAGCCCTGGATCCCCAATCTCTTCTGTTGATTTTAAATGCAGCATAGTTGTTTCAGACCCAGTGCAAGTGTGCTTTCAGATCACAACGTGTTTTTAAATCACTCGTGGCTTATTTTTGATCTCGGAGACATTTCTTTGATCAGTGTAAAAGCTGTTACACAGCGCAACATGAATAAACGCCACATAAAACCAATTGTTCCACATCAAAACTAAACACATTGGACGTGACAGGATTTTTACTGGGAGTAATAAAAAAGAGCAAATGCTTTCACTAGGTAAAGCTGTTTTCCATTTTGGAAAAGTGATGGAGCACAGAGAGTTTTACTGCTTCATTCAGGAGCTAAAACTTTGCCTTTCTTCCAGAGTAGGGCTGATCAGTTCTGAGAACAGAGAAGAACCGTCCAAGTGGCATTTCCACCAGGACTACCAACTCTCACACACTGAGAATGAGACTCTCATGCCAAACATGCCTGATCTCATGCTAACATTTTCTTTATTTTGCTTTACTTATTATATTGTTTTTTTTATTAATATCAGAATAAACTGCCCAAATAAATTGGTGTGCAAAGCATTGTGATATATTGTACAGTTTTTTCCTTGTTTACTAAGAAAAGTCTCTTGAAATTTTCAGATGTTAGATACAATTCAGTTTAAAGTAGGTACAATGTAAGGGCTACATATCCTACACTTCACTCATATTTTATTCACTTATTTATTTTTCTTACCACTTATAACCATTTTTAATCCAAACTATATTACTTGACATTTCCAGCCTCTCTTAATCTCTCAGAATTACACATTCAGAATTTTTCTTTATCTGCCCTTAAAACATCTCTGTTCTAAATGGCTATTCTGTATTGTGCCTTATTAAAAAGGCAATCTAGGCTGAAACACTCCTTATAACTTCACTGTAAATGGACGGAGCCTGATTTGGTAGTTTGCAAGGCATGGGAATTCATTTCCTTTGAATACAAAAACAGTCACTAAAAAAGGGCTTAGTTTCCAAATTTAGACTATATGGGCAGGAGAGTGAACAATATTTTTTTAACTTATTTACAAACTACGTCTGGGTATTTTATTTCAAAAAGGAAGAAGAAGAAGAAAACAATGCATGAATTAATCATGAAAAAATGAATAATGAAATTTCCCTTGTGCGTAAAAGTGTTAGAAATAGTTTGCAGGTGAAATGCAAGTCTCAAGGCACTTTTTTATTTTTATATCACTAACATGATGGCAAGGAGCATTGAGACTCATTAGATGGCTCATAGCATTCATAGGGGAGATGGTCATTTATTTCAGTTCTACCAATTATGTTATACTACTTTTGTACTGTTCTTCAAAGCAATCATACTTTTAACTAAATGTGCTCCACTGGTTTGCCTTTCACGGAAAATGTATACTTCATGCCTCACAGTTTCCTGCACCATCACAAAACCAAGCAACTATATAAAGAACAGAGTTAGAAATCTTTTGTGATCCCCGAGGACATTGCTTATGCTGCGACTGCACAGTCAGACACAAAGAATATTATAAAATATAAGCATAAAGTCAAAATAAAATACTGTGTACTACATACACTATACGCTGTATATATCAAATACTAATCAGTAAGAGAGATGGATATTTATCTGGATACTGCAGATAAATAAATGACTGCTGAAGCCGTCTACTGATTAACACAATAGTTGTTTGAAGTTGTACGCTGTACTGAGTCCATCATTGCAAATAATAGTAACATAAGTACTGATTATTCCACATCATAAAACTATCGCATAATATACTGTTGCACATAAATAAAGATATTACACAAAATTATTATTCTAAAGTTATATACTCTGAAGGATGTGTGTGTGACTGATGGAGGAGTTATACAGTCTGATGTTAGATACACTTCAGTTTAAAGCAGGTACAATGTAAGGGTTACATATCCTACATTTCAATCATTTTATTCATTTATTTATTTTTCTTACCACTTCTAACTATTTTCAATCCAATCTATAAAACAGATTTATGTAAATAATAATAATAATAATAATAATCAATTATTTATATAGCACCTTTCATACATTTGTATGTTCTGATTGGTTATTCTGAAACACTCCTTATAACTTCACTGTGAATGGGTGGAGCCTTGTCTGAAGGATGTGTGTGAGACTGATGGAGGAGTTATACAGTGGGGAGGGATTTTCAGTAGCACACTGCACGCATACATACTGTATAAACAGTGAGCATTATGAAATACAGCTGTCCATTTGATTTATGCTTCCTCCAGAGTTTCTGAAAACTTTTCTCCATTCCCAATTCATGCCAGCCTTCCCGCAGCGTCAGCGTCTGTCTCCCCTCCGGCTGTTGTAACTTTATTTGCACGCTGCCTTGTGCAAGCAAACGAAGCGCTTCTCACTTAAGCCTTGCGGTTCTACGCGCAGAGCCTCAGTCACTGCATGTTTAATGCTCCAGCAGCCCAAGCTTGATGTCAGAGCTCATGTTCTGCTGCTGCTGCTCGGCTTCCGAAGGGAGCTTCCCCAGCCACTCAGCAACAGCTGTAGCTCTAAGAGTGACGAGCGCTTTCATTGGGCTCCAGAGAGCCCCTGGCTCACTCCAATTAAAAGGTCGGGACACCAGCAAAGCCCCCCACCCCACCATCTGAGGGTTCAGGCTGGGTGTTTTTAATGGAGGACTTTTCTGTAGGAGGGAATTCTTTCCGTAGTGACGGCGAGAGCTTCTTTCTCCCACAGAAAAGCCTCTAAAAAAACAGATGCTTTTTGCGATTTCCACACAGCTTAACTGGTGGAAATGTTGGGTCAGTGCGCTTCCTAAGGCCTGAGCACTTCACAAACAAAGCTGTTTATCAACTGTTATGTTGACAAAGCTGGTTTCTTATCTCTTCGGGATAAACTGTTGCATGAAATCACATACAACGCGCATATGCTGCCTGTGATGGAGGTCTAAAGGTTCAGCTGAGGGCCTACAAATGCCTTACGTCAGCAGAAGCAGAGAATTATAGCAGTTACTGAGTCTTCACGATTCTCATACTGAATGTATCAGAAATAAATGCTGATACACAATATCTGTATTAGCTTTCCGTAAGCTAACATTAAAATGAAATTGTGTCTATATGCTCTAAAAAGCTACTAAAGGGAATAAAACAGACTGCTGTTGAGGCCTGAAGACTCCAAACAATGGTCATGGTTGACCCCTTAAACCTGGCTCAGCTTCAGCTTTACCTAGGGGGCAGCAACGAGGGGTGGTGCATGAGCCTTGCCACCCATGATATCACGATAACTAACAATAATAAAAACACATAAACTGGTATCAGGGTGTTTTAAACACATATTTATGTTTGGGTGTTTTTGTGAAGCAGAGCCAACATGTAAAATGAATGCGTTCTGATTATACTGCTGTTTGCTGCTCTGGATATGTAAAGTTAAACTTGTTTTGTAGCTATATAATATTATTTTGTGACTATATAGAGTTCTGTATCATTTATATATTTTTATTTCCATACAATAAATATTTGAAATACCTAAGCAGGATCATCGTTCATCTGTGTGAATGCTGACTAATACCTAAGTGAGTTCACTGCTTTCTTACAGCCATACTTGACCTGAAAAGAGATCATCAGTGATGAGGACAGGTAATCTTCTGCATCAAGTTCCTATAGAGTCAAGGCTCCATGAACTCTAGTCCAAGACTTAAAAAAAAAAGGATATACTGATGACAAAGTTGTTTCTTTTTTTTCCTAGTCGAATGCTGGTGCCATTATTGTGCACACCAACTGTCTAGTCAGTTATGCCAAAAATGCTCCCATTCATCTTTTGGTTATGCATGAGAATATACCTCAAATTCTTATTGTGGTTTCGATGTTTAACACCTAAGAAGAGTCCTCTAGTTCTGCCCAGGCTGGAATCTGGGTAGACCAGTCAAAGTGCCTCGCAAACTTAACTTTCACTAGCATTTCAAATGTTTTAGATAATGCATTCCTAATGGCACATGCCTTCCTCAGGTGACTTCCTATCAGGTGTCAAGGATCAGGCCTAAAGACATCCAACTAAATTTTTCACATAGTGCTAGTGATTAAGAAATAGTTCTGTGGAAACAACGTACTCGTGGTACTTTTTCTTACTGGTATCACTAGATCTCAGCAGAAGGTGGGAGGAAGTTCATGAGACACTGTCGTTTTTCTAGTATTGGACAGTAATGTCTGTTTCCTCCACTGTATTGTTTTAAAGGTGATTTATTTTGCACTATGGATATTGTGTATAAAACACTGAAAACCAAAGTTGGAAGTTTGACTTGGACCTGTTGATACAGAATGTCAACTGAACAAGTCCTTATTTCACTATGTAACAGGCATTAATGTAATTTGGTACATGCTGCGTTTTGATACACTGCAAGAGGCCACTGCAATTACAGAACATGGTGACATGAAGGGGTGTACTTGTTCTGCATGTTTAGGTAGGTGGTTCATGTCAAAGTAACATCCACATGAATGCCAGAATCTAAGGTTGCACCTTGCCCAGGTTACCACACTAACTCCGCCGACTTCTCTTCTTTCCATAGTGAATCCTGGTGCCATATCTTCCCCAGGTAAGACCCAAACGTCTTCATGAAAAAAAAGCATGATTCATCAGACTAGGCTGTCTTCTTCTTTTGCTCCATGGTCTTGTTCTGATGCTCGTGTGCCCATTGAAGGCACTTCTGGTGGTGGACATGGCTTAGCATGGGTGCTCTGACCGGTGTGCAACTACACTATCAAGCCATGATGCACTGTGTTCTGACACCTTTCTATAATAAACAGCAAGAAACAGCATGGGATCGGACCAGACGGGCTAGACTTCACTCCCCACACACATCAGTGACCTTGGGCGCCTATCCCTTCACTTTTGGTAGGTGGGAATAACTGATGAATACTAGGCACACCCAGCAAGACCTGTTATTCTGGAGATCCCATACCCATTTTTTTGCTTCCAACACTGTATTTTTAATTGCTAATTCCATTTTCAATTGCATATTACAGGTGCCATTGTAACAAGATGATCAATGTTATTCACCTTTCACCTTTCAAATTCCTGAATGATGCTACATTATGCTGATTTTTTATTCAGCAGTTGCAAAGCTATTTGTGATGACATCTTCTTGTGCTTTATTGCTTAGTTAAATTACAGCTCAAAAGTAGGTGTGGCTTATACCAGCAGCTGGGAGTGGATATATTTAGGGGCAATCACATTGCAGGGTAATCAAGAACAGATTCATGTAATTTAGACCAATCTAAAATATAGATTTTATTACAAGTAAGCTTATTGGCCTTAAGATACCGAAGACCAGCTACTTATATTATATAGACAAAGGTATTGGGATACACCTGTTTTCCAGGGTTTGGGCTAAGTACCTTAATTCCAGTGAAGGTCAGTCTACCAAGCAGACCAAGGCATTTTAGACAACGCCACGCTTCCAATTTTGTGGACACAGTTTGGAGAAGAACCTTTTCTATTCCAGCATGACTGCCTCGGTGCAGAAAGCAAGGTCTATAAAGACATGATTGGAAGAGTTTGGTGTAGAAGAACTTGACTGGTCCACACAGAGCCCTAACCTCTACCCCATCCAACACCTCTGGGGATGAACTGGAACGGAGATTTAGGCCTTCTCGTCCAACATCAGGGCCTGACTTCATAAATGCTCTACAGAATGAATGGGCTACCGAAACACTCCAAAAGCTTGTGAAAAGACTTAGAAGAAGAATAGAAGCTGTTATAGCTGCAAACGGGAGACCAACTCCATATTAAAGTTCTTATAATGTAGGTACTGAGATTTAGTAGTGAATCGCATAAAGGTTTTTAAGTTGATTTTTTTTTGTGACAATTTTGACAATGTAATTTGAACAATATTTGATTAATAAAAACATTTGACACTGAAAAAAACGTGTGGCTATAGTCTTTGATAAAACATAAAAGAACTTTGAAGTGACCGCTGCTATAGGCTACAGTAAATTAGCGCTCTCACAGAACCTCAAACAGCTGCTGCTCTCTGATCTCAGTTTAGTTCTCCGTGGTCACTCCGCTGCTGTTCCATGTCTAATGCAGTGTGTCATATGATCAGAAGAGGTCGATTACTGAGCAGATGAAGGCAGAACGCGTGTAAGACTTTGGTGCATGTGCTGGTTGAAAACAAGCATGGAAGTGTGTGACAGCTTACGTATTAAACTCAGCATAGCGACAACAAACATGGTGTTGAGATTCTCTGACATTGTGTAATTTCGTGTCCTGTTTCTTTCTCAGTGTGGCATGACAAAAATGATTCTACAGCTTCAAAGGCTCTGAACTGCTTCCCGGAATATGCTCCCACAGTACTTGCTGCTGGGATCAAATCCCACAATCTGCTTGCTGATGTAGTGCGCTTTTCTCTCTCTTTCTTCATTTGTTAGTTGCAGATAATAGGGTCTGATTGTATGAAATATTGAACAGTTTCTTTCCTCCCAGTGCCATCGTTTCCCCCGGCAGAATGACATCTACGCCTCAGATCACCAAACGAGACCTTGACACAACTTCAAGACTTATTTTCCTTTCACTTTGTTCTGCAAGCAATACAGCCAATGCTGCATGTCTTGACCAAAATCAAAGGGCATAATACATGCTGGACATCTTCATGAACAAATCCTTCACTTTATCATTGTATTTTATTGGTAGTGTGTTCGAATTCAATTGTTAAAACAGTAGATTATGAATCTATTGTGTGGAGCTTAACAATGCCAGGTGAGTGAAAAGGATTGTCCCAAGGAATTTTTCTTCTTGTGATCCAAGTTCCTCCTTCTAATCTCACTGTAAACTTGTCCTACTCGTATTATAGCTGGCATGAGCCAGAAGAGGGTGGATTCCTTTTCAAGTCTCGGTTTCTCAATGTGTCTTCCTCATACTTTCCTTGTATTTTTCTGTTTGAGTCTCAGGTTCTCTGTGTTCCTTTCACAAGCTCTTATTGAGGTTTTCACCCTCACCCTCAGTTAATAGGTGTGGTGCTCCATTTTCATAATGATGCTTGAAAAAGTGCCACACAAATAGAATTCAACCTTAATAAATGAAACAAATGTAGTTTCTGTTTTATTACCCATTGTTCATGCGTAAGTGCCCTTAAAATGACTAAGTAGTCCATTCCCTGCACTGCCTGTGGGTTTGAGTGGAAATTTGGAGAACAGTTGGATTATGAAGCCGATTGTCGTCCAGGAGATCTAACAAGGTTGGTTGCTGTATATTATTGTAATGTTACATAAATTGCCTCACAGGAATTTATCTAATATGAATGAGTGTAAAACTGTACATGATAGACACATGAAAGCTGAAAGTTGGTAAATCTGGATTAAATAATCTGAAATATTTAAACAAGAAAAGTGGTCATGTGATGTCTTCCTAAAAGCAGCGGATATTATAAGGCAGTTAAGGCGCTATGACATTTTAAAAGATCAGTTTTACTTTCTTTCTAATCCCTGCTTCATGAGCAGCTGTAATAATCTAAAGGCCTTCTGATAAATTTGTAATCAGGCGTGTATTTACAACCCTATCCTGACCTGCTTTCTAAGCTATAGTGCACTCAATGTAAGGCCCCAATACTACCCAGTAAATATCCCTTCATTATTTCTGTGTTGGACAGTCCCACATTTTTTTATTCCAGAAATATCACCCAAGCTGTACTCCATGGTACCCCTGGGACTTTGTTTTCTAGGCTGTTACTGGAGAGCAGCCTATTTATGTCTTCGGTTGGAGGCTCCACATAAAACGCTATTGTGATTTTTACATTAAAGACCCTCAGAGGGCACAGGGCCACCAACCAACGAGCCGTTTTACAAGCTCATGGCTAAGCTTCTGAGAAGTCCAGGTGGCGTAAACAGGGGCTAGCGTTTGATCTCACCCAAAAACATCTGCAGCAAGTTTAGACCTTGAATGCCAACTTGCGTGAGAGCTAAGAATGTCAGGTTAAGAAGTTATTCATTATTGTTAGTGGTTATATTAAACAGCCAGCCTGCAATGACTGCAATGGTGAACTATTTACCTTGGCCCACATCCAGAAAAAAAAAACAACCCATGTCCAGGGCCAGTGCTATGAGTTATTTCAGTGCTCAGGCCAATTACAAGAACTGAACTCCTTACTACAGGCCATAAAAGCTAGTGTTGCTGTTAACAGAGCATGAGTCAACACTGTTAAGGAGATGCTGGTGCAGTTGGTAAACCATAGACTACATAACTTAATTTCACCTGACAGTCTGCTGACTGCACATGAAGTGCTTGTTCATGTAAGATGTGAGAAATGATGGATGTGAAGCCAACCAGCAGCACTAAATGTGAAACTTATCAAACTAAATAACAGAACTAAAATGTGTTAATTAAAGGAACACTCACTGATTGGTTTTTGCAAATTTCCCACTTGTGGGACTAATAAAGGTTTATCTTATCAATGGGATATGGTGACTTAAATTTTCTTTTCTGGACCAAGTAAAAGAACAGAGAACCTGTTTAATGTAGCAGGAATATAAAAAATATCCACCAATAAGATGTTTTACCTCCACGTCCCACAATAATCCTTCATGATCGTTGCACTCACAACATAGGAAAATGCATTGTGATTTGTAAAGCATGCTGCCTTTGGGTCTAACCACCACATGCTTTTGTTAAGTACATGTAGAAACAGTGTTCCACAGCATGTCTGTTACTGCCAGACGTCTTTACTTTATTACAAGGGCAAACCAGAATGCGAGGGTTCATTCACAGTTAGACAGCAGTCTGTCCTCTGAAACTGTTCGATGCACACTACACGTGATAACAATGTGGGTCAAGGTATTCGGTGATTACCCAAGGTGGAGAAGACAGGAAGAATGCTGAAAGACCAACAGTGCAGGAACTGAAGTAAGGCACTTGTCTGGACACGTCTGTGAAGGTGGTGAAACTCATTCAGGGAAGTGTGGGCGACACCAAAGACCTTCCTTTACCAAGAACAGCTGATTCTTAGAAACACACTGAAGATTATTATGAGTATAAAACTCATCGCAGAAACGTAGAGAAACTCAATCTGGCATAATTATGAGATTGTCAACGAACCTGAATAGCTTAAAGTATACTGAGTAGGGATGTAACGGTACAGAAAGGTCACGGTTCGGTTCACACTATAGTTCTGACATCACGGTTCTGTACGGTTCAGATACAGCGAAGTTAAGCAACAAAAAGTTCTAAAGCATGAGGCTTGGTTTGTTTTTGTTTATTTTAAATAAACAGCAGTGTATTAACCAGTAAAC
>JBBPCY010000035.1:4963079-5005338 GCA_037974405.1 Brachyalestes nurse
GTCCATTTCTACACATAGTTCCGCTCAAACATTTGTTCCACCAATAAAAAGATCAATGAAGATCACAAAAGATCAGTGAAGATCATTGACAATTAATGAATATATGTGAAGATTTCTTTCTTTAAAGAAACTTCTTTCAGTAACATGATTACCGTATGGGGGCCATTTTCTCTCCCATTGACCTTATAATGAAATTATTATATATCGCTTGCAAACTAAAATAAATAAATAAATAAATAATAAAACAACAAAATAAATACTATAAAATGCAAAATATCAATGGGTCACACTTTTTCTTTTATGATAGAAGATGGAACTGTTGATTATCAGAGGAAGAAAAAAAAGGCCTTTGCACCACAGAGCTAATCACTTGGCAACAAGCTGTTAAGAAGTGTCTTTTTCTTTTTTTCTCTTTAAAGAATGCATTCTTGGTTCATCTGTCCAGCAAGCTAAATAGACGGGTGAAGATTTATTTTCCAGGATCCGACAACATTTTTCTTTGTTTTTCTGCTAAAATTAAGCACTCATTCTGCATCTTTTGCCTGACTCCTAAATATATATTTTGAATGTAGCAAAATACTGTACAAGAAAAGAGATACACTATCTGTACATATACACAAAGATCTGAATAAGGCAATGCAAAATCAAAGACTTGTTTAACGGACATAATAAAAAAATATGCAGCAGTTCAGCTTCAATAGTAAAATGAGCTGCATGAATGTCACTTCAGAGTTCTTCCCTCAGTAAAAACTAACACAGTACATAGTTAAGATGAGAATACATGTAAATTGAAGCGCTCTGAGGCATTTTATTATAGGATAAACTAATCATTCTAGATCTGGATTCTTTATTGAATTAGCAGTGAGATATGGCTGCTTGTGATTTGTTTTAGGTTGCAGTAAATTGAGCGAGTGAATCCGTTAAACAAGCATTATTATTTGTATGGCCTAAAAGGAAATAATGCATCACACAAAGGAACACTTTGGACTTAATGTAACATTCTAAATGGATATTGAAGGACAAATGCTTAAAAGGATTTGAACGTTAACTAAAAGATTTGTGTAAATTAAAAAAAACAAAAAAAAAAAACAAAACAAAACGAAACAAAAAGATTCTAGCATTTACTGTACAATGTGGAGTCCAGATCATAAATTGGTGCTATACTTTCCCCACAATGCATTACTTGTGAAGCCAACGGATGTGTTACTGACAGTGAGCCATATATTCAGTCCTTCATACAGTCACATGACTGCGATCAGCAAATGATAAAAGAGTCAAGCATGACTTGATTAGTTAGTCATACTTTAGTCGCTTTTGTTGCTTCATTTTATGTTTTCACTTTTAAATTCTTTTCTCCCTAAAGTGACGACAGAGAAAAATTAGAACCAACAACAATGTTAATATCAATGACCATTTTTCCTTTGTCATAATGTCATTACATAATATTTATAATAATCTACTTCATATATATGCTGTTATAATATCTGGATATGGTCATTGTTATAACTGCACTATAATATACAAGAATTTGGTTAAATATATGCATTTTTTGGAGTAAACTAATATAAATATATCAACACAGTACATTATATGGTAGAGGATTGATATTTTCGCCCTACAGACTGCACAAAATTTGGCTTTTCATTGAAACATGTTATTTGGCATACGTGTCAGTGCTGGAGTCCAAGAAAATGTTATGCTGTCTGGAATTCATGAATGCATGGCCCACTGTCATAATGCAGTTTCCTAGCTCTCCATGCTGAAATTAAAGGCACCATTGACATTTTTCTCTGCGTTTGAAATACTGTGACCAGTGCTACATAGTGAATGGCACTTTCTTTTATGATGCAAACACATTTCATACACATTTTAATTTATAAAAGACTTTGTTTCACTACATCACTAAAATAAAAGTTATAGTTTTTTTTTTTTACTTATTTCCCTCAAATACTTAATTTATAGAAAATAAATGTTTAGTATTGACTCTGTATAGTTTTTTAGTATCTGGTGTAAGTTTTTTTTTTCTTAATCTTTTTCTAAGCGTTGGTTGGTATGGTCACTTTTACACAGCAATAGGATTTTGGTTGGCCATTACACTGGCTAGTCTGGTCTGCAGGTCGTCTTGTGGGGAGAGGCGGAGAGCGGGGTTAGTCCTGCTGCTGTCCAAGCCTTCCAGGCTAAGTGGCCCCGTGCCTGCGGCCCCAGCGTTCTGTGTGCTGAGGAAGGGTGTGTCCTCGTCCACTCGCTCGTCCTCTGTCTCGCTCTCCAGGCTGCTGCCCTCGGAGCTGCCTCTGCTGGCCGGCTCCTGCTCCTGCTCCTGCGGGCCGGCCTGGGCTGCGGGCTTTGTTCTTTTAGAGCTGTGGCCGGCTGTGGGGCTGTGAGGCTCAGAGGCTGGTGCAGCAGCGGGTGTGCTGTTACACTCCTGTGTGCTCTCATACTGGTCGTCCTCAGTAATGTGCAGAGGGCTGGGCGGGGGGCTCGGGGAATCCAGGCCATGGTTATAGTGGGCGGAGTTACGGAGCTGCTGGGAGCGGCTGGGCTCTTGCTCTGTTTTCTCCCGGAGCCGTGGGGGCGTGAGGAACAGCAGCGGGCGCTCGTCCTCGCCCGCAGGGCTGGTCACCATGGAAGGAATGGGGGTTGCTAGGCTGGAGAGAGGCGCCGACACCTCAGAGGGAGGAGAAGAGGGCGTCGCCGGGGAGAGCAGTTTCACAGGTGACAGGCGGGTCGGTGTTGTCATGGTCGAAACATACCTAACATAGAGAGACCAGACTGATGTCATTTTTTTTTTGGGAGCGGAGACAAAATGTCTACTTTTAGCACATACAGCTTGTCTCAGTGCTCTGGAGCATCTGAAATCTTTTTTAAAGGGCCCATATACTGCATTTTTGCTTGTGTTTTATTTTCTTCCCTGAAGTCCATTTATAGTATTTTGTCATTTTTACATACTGTTCAGTTTTACATGATCATTTTCCAGCCTTTCTTCCAACTGACTCCTTCACAAGTGCCCTGCATTACATCTCATTCAGAAAAGAAGATTGGGCTGAAATGTCCAGAACATTTGTTTGCAGACTGACTTTCTCAGGGGTGTCAGAAAAAAAAAAACATTGGACAGCTTTTTAATGTCTGAAATCTGCAGTGACAGGTTTGCTTAATAAAAGTCAGGAAGAGAACAATGTTTAAACATTTTGTTTAAACATTTCACTCCAATAACTGCTACAGACTGTGTGCAATAACTGGCTAATTCATTCGGCATGAATGTGTGGGCTAAACTGCTTTAGCTGAACGGAAAGTCATATGGAAATATGGTAAGGACATCACAACCATAAACTTTGCAGCTTTAATACCTTAATACTGATTTGAAACCTTAATATTACTGAGTATATCAAACGGGTGTATTTTATTTTTGGTAAAGTATGATATGGGCCCTTCAAATAATCATCAGTGTTAAATAATTATCACCAGCATGGTATTAGCAGTAGTGACTGTACCTTTCACTGTATGGAGAGTCTTTGTAGGAATCCACTGTTTCTCTTGAGTTCTTTAGGTAGGCACCTAATTCTCGAGGTCCACCTACGCCGTTCAGGCGCCCACGCGGTGTAGGAGTGCCATTCTGACTCTTCTGTGGCGATAACATTACCAGGGCGGCACGACTGTCCGACACAACGCTGTCTGTCTTTCCATTACTCCAACTGTGACACCACATAGAGCACAACACTCAGAGGCACGGCCAAGTACACACTCATAAAACAGGGGTGGCAGAATTACAGTAATAGGATCATTTTATGCGCTAGTGATTACTGAGTAGCTAAGAATAAATATGTTTATTTTGTAGTTCAGGACAGGTTAAACAATCATGCTGATGCTTAAACTGGCTCATATGATTCATATGACGATTACGCAACACTGTTTATCTCCTCTAATCGCTCATTCATGTGCTCATTTTCTACCTCCTTGAAGCCAAACAGTTAATTCTTTATGTACTACACAGTCACAATGCTTTCCTTCTAAAAATGCTTTTGTGAAAATTCAATATTTGAAGCATGAGCATTTGAGGCACCATATTAAGAAAAGGCCTACAACCATAAAGTGGGAGCTGCCAAGCTCATCATTCTGCATTTGTCAAGCATCATTATTAGTGAAGCGAGCAGATGTAGCCAAGCGGCTAATGTAAACAGTCTCTGATGATGCTGTTGGTAAAGGAAAGATGAGTGGGATGACAGCAAGAAAGCCACTTTAATCCCAGTAGTGATGCATTCTGACAACTCAGACTCATTGTGAAACAAGAAAGGAGAGTATATTATATAATTTGACCATGCTAAAGCTGTAGCATTAAGCTACGTTGCACAGTGCTCGCGCTCCGACCCTGAGTGAGCAGTTAAGAGAATGCTAAAGCAGCAGAAATGAGAGAGATGCTATACCACTGGCTGGAGGTGTGTGTGACTGCAGTGGACGGCTGAGTGGACGATGTGTATTGGCTTGTAGAAAACGACGTTTCTGTTTCCTTCTCAATCACATGTTGATTGGGGACGGCATTCTTCAACGCATACTGCTGAAATCAGAAGAGCATAAACACTGTACCATCAGGAGGAAACTTGCTGGAACACATTTGAAGAGTTTTAGGTTCAATTGCTCTTGAGTATCATTTCAAGAGTCTCTCAACGACATTATTTGTTAATTAACATTATTTGTGGTACTTTTTCATTTCTGATAGAACACAGATTATGAATCCTTTAATGTATAGTGTT
The DNA here is from genome assembly GCA_037974405.1 of Brachyalestes nurse. Lineage (NCBI taxonomy): Eukaryota > Metazoa > Chordata > Actinopteri > Characiformes > Alestidae > Brachyalestes > Brachyalestes nurse. The sequence goes on from JBBPCY010000035.1 coordinate 4,967,825, forward strand.
CACAAGCATGCATAGCCAATTTTATGCCAATTTTCTTTTAGGTACAATAGTGAGATCATACTCTTGATCTCACTATTTATATTCTTTTTTTGAGCTCCAAAACTTTTGATGATAACAGGAGTGCAACAATTGACTCTGCTATAACGGTCAACGTTTAATTCATAAGTTCCATTTTAATGTTTTGTCCATTTTAAAGTTCTGTTTTTAATGAAAAGTGATATTTAGAAACAAACAGATTTCATGTTTTTATGCCGTCTGTTTCACTAAAACCAATGAAGCATTTTAATTAAAACATGTCACTTAATAAAGCCTTTTAAGTCCAAGTTAAATTGCTCTTACACTCTACCTTAGGGGAAAAAAATATACAGTGACTTGCACAAAAGTGCATTTCATCCAATATCTGATCTAAACGTTGCTCATTTCGGTACAACACTGAACCTCATCAGTCTCTATGCATCACTTTTGACTGATTTTGGGTCAGACCACAAGAACACAGCATGTCTCTGATACAGATTACGTAACTCGAAAAGATCTTAGTGTTAAACATTCAAACACACTGTTGCAGGTTGTGTTAAAGGTCAAATGTGACTGAACACAGATTTGTTTGGACAGTATGTTGGGGAAATCTGCTTACTTTAGTTCTTTTTTTATTCTGCCTGCATCATTAGGATGCTTAATTAGGAGACTTTTCATCTTACATAAAATGGTCGCATGAATAATGTGCCTCAAGAAAGGAACTTTGTTTTGGGGCAGAATATAGTTTTGCTTGTTATCAGGACTTAATTTTATCCCAAGTAATAGACTGATCTCACCTCGAGAGAACAGAGCAGAGAAATGGTGCTCTGAGAGCTGTGCTGACTAGATTAAAGTGATCCTCTGCTTTCCACTAATCAGCAGTCACTTACATTAACTGAGTGCAGTCACTTACGTTAACGAGCTGCAGGTTTTCTGGCGGCGGGTGGGAGTTTTGGGTGTGCATCGGGCCGTTGGCCACGCCGGCCATGGCGTTGCGCTCTCGTAAACTCTGCCTCAAGCGATCATACAGTTTTTTCCTCTGCTTCCTGGACAAACAAACAAACAGCTCTGTTTTAAACCATGCTCTCCCATCTCTCACATCTCATTTTTTAGTTCCTCTTAGAAACCCCCAACATTGAAACAGTTATATAATCAAAGGAAGGACAAAAATAGTTACTTTGTTTTGCAGTAGGCCACCACACACATGATGCCAACGACTAGGAGAGCAATGCAGATGCCTGTTATTGTTAATACGCGTTTCTGATACAGCTCCTCAGCTTCTGGAAAAGAGGACAGAATGTTTTTATTTTTTTACTCCAAGACAACCCCTTCACGGCAACAAAACGTCCCATTCAACCTTGACCATTTGTGCAAATGATTTGAGGTCGTATTAGATCGTTAACCATATTTGCACAAATCTCCAAAATTGAATAAGACCATTTACAGCACATTTCCAGGCAAAAGAGTTTTTAAATGGTGGGTTTTGTCTGTTACTGGGGAAACAAAGATACATCTGGATGCATATTGATCTCAGGATGCAGTTTTGCTGAGTAGGGAGGGAACACAAGGCAGTGTTAATTCAAGGTAGATTTCGGTATCATGTCATCACAAACGACTCTGAATGCATCAGCTGCAATGCATTCGTACCAGTCCATGAGTTGCACTACAGGGGACGTCTTTAACATACTAGTTATGCATGCATTTAGGTTATTTCATTACTCTGTTAAGATTAGGACATTAGGGGACTGTATTCAACTGGACCTCTAATATGTGAAATACTTCAGCATCTGCAAAACCACAAGTACTGTAGTGAGGGTTTTCAACATTTACTGGCCAAATTGGTTCGGATAGCAGATGCTCCAGTATTGCACATACCTGAGGCTTAAGCAAATGCCTGTAAGAGCAGCAGCACTTGGTCACAGGGCCTTTTTCTAGACAGTGTGTGCTGGAATATTTTTGTCTTTGACTGGTGTCTGTAGTAACTTGGCCGCTATTTTCATTACGTAGGGAAAATATTAGATGTCCTGTGAGCAAACCCTGCTGCCACACTGTTCTTATCCTGGTAAAAATAATTACATTCAGTTTAGGGCTGTCACTATCAGTTATATTAATAAGAAATCTGCTGATTATTTTGGTGATTAATTAAGCAATTCAAGTTTTTAATAAAGATCAGACAATGAAAAAGTGACCAAAAAATAACATTGTGCATAGCATTTTAGAGACTCCAAAAGATGAACTAGGAATCTTTTAAAAAAGACTTCAGAAAAATATCGGAGACAAAACTGAAGCTTTAATCGCTTATTTTTTCATGTAATCGTGACAGCCCTAGTTTAGTTAAAAGATGGTAGGCATCCTCTCAAACAGGCACGCAACACAGCTGCCAATACGATGTAGAGAAAAACATAAAATACATTGAGTAGGGGAGGAAGGAACCGATGGAAGACAAAAAAAGGGAAGGAACCAAGAAATAACCGGGTGATAAGCCAGAACTGATGAACTGATGCGAGAAATGAGGAGGGGAGAGAAGCGAAGGACAGAAGGTGATCAGGATATCTGGCGCAGCATGCTGAGGGATGGAGGGATGCAGAGGAGGAGAGCAAAGCAAAGACTGAAGGGATCTGCACATACAGCATAACTGCTGAACAATCCGACTAATACTGGTGGGCCAGTGTGCATGTCTAAGTGTGTGTGTGTGTGTGTGTGCACCTTGAATGGAACATGTGAGAAGTCCGCATGAATAATTGAGGACATCTTCCACTGCCATACAGGCTGATGCATCAAACTGCGATGCAGCATTTTAAGGCTTGAAACAATGGAAAGTTCAGAAGAAGAGATTGGACTAAAAAGGTCTCGGTGTTTGAACAACTGGACCGCAGTGAAAAGACTCCATCCAGTAAAGCAGTGTGAAGCGAAATCACATCATCTGTTATGGCTGTATGATCCCTTCATTAGCAAAAGGAAACTGGCTAGAGTTGGAGGGAAAAAAGGCTCAAGCTACTAGTCCTACAGAAGTCTGCAAACTAGGAGGAAGGAACAATTCATACCCATAAATTCAATCCCAAGATGTTCTGCCGAGGCAGAAAAGATGACAAAAAGAAAGAAAGTACAGTTGGTTGGAAGTTTGAGTGATAATGTAGTAGTCTACATTGACTAACTACGCAAACATTTTACCACAGCGTCATTGCACTACTGTGTATGGAAAAGCAGCTACATACACCATACACCTAAGTATCCTTGTTCTTAGCATGGGATAACAACACATTTCAAACAGGCACACATCAATGAGAATCAAGTATTACTTTAGTTCAGAATACCTTTCATTGATTGCCTATCATTATGGTTACAGTACAATAGCATGCACATGCAAACATCACTGTGCTTGCATCTCGAGGAGGACTGACCCGCTATCTGAAACACGGGCAGAACCCATGATACTCAACTGGCAACACCACCACGTGTTTCACATGAACATGCTGTTAGGGACATGCATCTTTCACTCAGCTGCACTATTTCAACCCCTGAGTGAGCTGACACCACAGTTTACACCAACACCAAACCCAGAAGCTTTCACTGCTAACAGCCATGCTAGCCAAATAGGTTAATATATAAGTCAGCATTTAGACCACACAGCATGTATGCCATGTATTTATATATCTGTAGAATAAAACTGAGTGCTCTATCTGCAACAAGATGTTATGCAAAGCAACCACACAAAACTGTGGTTTTAAATAAATTGGAAAAAAGATTTGATTGTGACGGAGAGAAAATGCACAGTGCGGGTTTGCGTACTTTCAGTTATGCCTGAAAATGTAATAAGAGCTGCTTCCCTAATGTTTTTTCTAATGGAACCTGACTCATGGATACCTAACTTTGCTGAGTGGAGCCAACATTGTCATGTCTGTCTAATTTCTGTAAGACAATCAAAAACAGCAGGCACTCTCAAAGTCTTGAATCCTGACTTAACCAGGCTTCTTAGAAATTTTCTTTCTTTTAATTATCTCTTGTTTTCTTCATCAATTCTGACATTTATATAATTCTAAAATAAAAGGAGCACAACCATTTTTGCTGATACCAGTAAACCTGTGACATCTTTACACTGATACAACTGATTAGCCAACTATCCCCCGGGCGCTTCTGATGAATATCGCAGGAGTTTTGCAACAGGCACTTTAACCAGGTTATTGCTTTGATCTCCAGTAGGGTCCCTGAGGTCAGTAGCATAACTAACATCTGACAGGTGTTAATTGATAACCGTGCACTGTCTTTCAGAGGCCGTCTTATTTACTGATGTCAAAGTCTAGCCTCATTGCTAAGGAAGTGCTGTGTCTGCCATCCTGACTGTAAGCCAATGAGCTTCTGACGCTAAGTCAATCAAAGGCACAGAGCTAATGCAGCAATAAGAGTTGCTGAGAGTGGCCTGGTTATGCAGACAGTCGACAAATAAAGCTCTACTGCCTTGCTGATGCAGCAGATGCTCTGCTTGTCCTCCCCAGACTCTAACACATTCCTGGAATGGTGTAGAGGAATAAAATGAATAGTCTAGCTGTAGGAGAGGGCAGGCATAAAATTAATATTACAAATGACCATAGGCACAGCAATTAACTCTGGTTCATGTTGATGATGGCTACTTAACACCTTTTTGCACTTACTGACACTTAGCCAACTCCACATGTCTGTTTCGGACGAGGAGCAGACGAGGAGGTCTTAAAAAAGTGGAGCAGAGATGAGCATGTCAGATAACGCCTTGCATTTCTTTAAACGAGCAGTGATCCAGAAAAGTGTGCTTTCAGGTTAGGTATTGAACGGCGCGGGAGTTCAATCCCTGCAGCCCTTTGCTCTTGCGATCCACTTCAAAGCAAGGCGGTTTTAAAAGGATCTGTTCAAGTTTATGATGGGTGTGTTATCTAGAATGACTGGCCCTTACAACTGTGTTTTTGCTCCGTGTGGAAGACAACAGCTGAGTGTTAAAGAGCACCTGACAGCACACAATGATTCATTTGCTAGGTGATGGATGTGATGTCACACAGCTACAAAGCTCTAGGAATTTGTCAACAATACTACGAACTTAATGATTTACTTTTGGGAAGCCTGGATTAGCTCAAAGAGACATATTCCTTGTTCATTTCTTCGCAGCCTCAGACCCGGAGGCCCCTTTACCCCTGCGGATTTGTTTTCTTTTATTTTGCCCTTACATACCCACTACAACTCAGGGAAGAGTTGGGAAGCGACACATACTCTGTCCATAGCGTATGTACATATAACAACCTCCATCAGCTGAGCCATGGAGGGCCAGCTGTGCTAATAGTTGTGCTGGTGAGAAGGTTAGCTCACTAAGAATCTTGTTTTTAAGCATATATATGATCGCTAATGCAAAAAATAAAGCATTATTAGTATTCTGACTCACGTATGATGTTTCCAGTTGATTTGTTTGTTTGTTTTTAATGAATGGACTGCAATGTCAGAATGGGATATGGAAATGGACCTCCAGCAGTCTTTCAGTGGACACTAGCCCACAAAAACCAAAAGAAACTAAACTGTCGCCCAAGTGGGGCTGGAAATAGCTCACTCATTTTAGACACCATCTGGCTCCGACTCCTGCAATGTAACACCCAATGAAATAGTCACTTAAAAAGTTATCAAACTTTCTATGAAAGCCTCTGAAAACGAGAAAAAAAAAGACAACTGAGTCAGACTGAATGAATCATTCTATCCACTCCCTGTCTACTCAGGCTAATAATCCAATGTAACACAAATTAGGTTAAATAAGGCTAAACATGCAAGGAGTAGGCATGATAAAAGATGCACAACAGAACCCCAAAACAGCACAGAAAACTCCCTGATCTGCCTACAAGGAAAACAAAACGAAGCAATAGGAAGTAGCGCTGATTGAGCATGCTCCAATCCAAGCACAGACAGGAAAAGGAAATAGACGTACTGTAGAAGCTGGGCGTTACGTAGGTTTGGCAGCGATCACCAGTAAAGTCATTTGGGCACCTGAGAGGGAAACAAAAAAGTCATAGAGAGAAGAGAGAAGAGAGAGAGGAAGTGAGTTGATACCCATAAGTTCTCCCCGTGCCCACGAGCATCTCTGGTGTTGTCTGCAAAACGTCTCACAAACATTAAACATGTTTGTTAAATCACACTCCTCCCAGCTACAACCCAAACCACAGTCCCAGAGTAACAACTAGATGGGGCAAGATTAATTTCCAAGCAAGTGGATTAAATTCCAGGCAACTGGACCCCCCATCCCCCCTCAAAATAAAAAACGCTCAACTGAAAGGATTAAACAAATTAGAATGCAGTGTCATCACCATGCGGATAAAATTGTGCAATCATCAACTGTTCCGAATCTCTGGTGACAGCATCCCGGCTTTAGAGAGCTGTAATGTTCGCTTCAATTTAGCAAGAGCAGCGATTAGTGGCTTGGAGAGCCTTGTGCCACACACATTCCCACACCTGTCCACATCTAATGGGTAGAGGGGGGGGACAGATGGAGAAGCCTGGTGCGTTTGGACCTATGGAGACTGTGATTAGGGAAACGAGCAGGGAAAGAGAGAGAGAGAGGGAAAGCAGAAAAAACACCAGCTATGCAGCATGCGCTTGGGGGAGGTTCAGTGACTGCACATACGTTTTTGGTCTATGACTCTCACAGGCTCTGTGCTTTGACAGCGGTCCCCTGAGAATCCTGGGGGGCACCTGGGGAAGGGGGAGGGGGGGTAGAGGGATGAGCACAAGACATAAACGTCCACTGAACACACATCACAACACAAACACATTTAACAGGACAACAAGGCAAGACAACAAAGAGGTGCACAGGTTATCACAGTTTTTCCACCGGAAAGTTTTATTAACAGCCACCTGCCTTTCTATTAATACTGGCAACAACTGAAGTATCTATACTACTGTCCTAAAAGAGGTTCGTTGCTAAGGGGGTTCTTAGGAGCAATGGCACAGAAGAGTTTCTTGTGGAAGAAACCTAAACAACATTTCAAAGGATGCTTTGCTATTTAAAAAAATAGAAACCTTTGTTTTAAGGAAGTATTTTTTAATGTTAACGAAAACTCCATAAACAAGTCAATCTTTATAATAAGAATGTTATTCTGCCTGGTTTGCCATGCATCAGAAAGCACTACTGCACTAGCTTTGTTTGTGCAACAGTCTCTATACGGTTTTTTCAAGGATTCAGACAGGCTTACTGCTAGACTTCCTTTGTGCCTTTTTAGGCCTCAACTGACCACTGGCTCGATTTGGCATGCACTAGCCTTGCTTGTTCAGCTATTATGTTACCGTGTTTATAAGAGGGTCATTTTTGGACATGGTCTGAAAGCCCAAGGAACAGGACATGGCTGGTTTTGAGGGACTGATTGCAGTTCCAGGTCTGTGGTCCTCTTTTAAGTTTTAGCGGGCATTAAAGAACGTTCGGGGCCAAGAGCGCCTTGTTCCGATCCGGAGCTTTCAGGAGGCCATCTGCTCTCTGATGACAGAGGAAGGGGCTTTCTAAGCTCAGATGAAGTGGATCTAGTGGTGTGACAGGCATGGCCTCCGAGCCTTTACAGCTGTGGAACTTACAGGATTATAACAGCTGGAAAAGCCGAGTCTCTCCACACAGAGAGTGAGGGGAAAAAAAAGAGAGACAGAGAGAAAACTGTTGTTGAGAGCCGAGAGAGAGCGTTTCGATTTGAATGACTAGCATTAAAAAATGAAAGCGACACGAGACCTCTTGAACTTTCTTATGAAAATACTTCAAGGCGTTGTGCGATGACACAATCGCAGGCACACAAAAGTGGTTCGCTGTCAGGGTAAGAGGAGTGTGCCTTTCTCTACACATCCTGTGTGTCAGGGTTCATCTCCTGACACGTCTGTTTCAGACTATTGAGATACTCGCAGCTCTCTCTCTCTGATCCCTGGAGAGCCAGTCAGCCTGCATGCTGCTTCTGCACAATACAGACATACAGGGAGAGAGAAACTGAGATGAAGAGAGAGAGAGCAATATGGGTGGGCAATACTGTAAAAAATATTCAGTTTAAACAGGCTACTTGGGCTGAGCCTTCCTTCTCTTCTTAAAAATACGACCTCAAAATAAGGTTTAGTCTTGTTTGACTTGCTAAAAATGACTAGAAGCAGATTTTTCCAGATTGTTGTAGTTCTACAAGCACTACTACCAATAGGTTTTAAGAAGAATAAGAAATGGTTACAGTAGGGCTAAGACCGCCCTAGTTGAAGATGTAGATTCACCCAGTCTATGATTCCATTCATTTTTTATTTGGCCTATTTTTTAAGCTCTGCCTCCTTACAGTCTGCGGTTATGTATAGTATTCTAGAAGTGATTACTAACACCTGTGACAGAAAAGCACATCGTGACAATCACACAACATGTTGCCCACCCCAAGAGACAGATGGAAGTGAATGACAGAGACAGGCGCGCTTCCTCTCTCACTGGCTGCGCCCTGCAGTGCTTGCGGAGCTGAAGAGCAGACAGCAGCAGTGTTTTTCTGCTTAGTCACTGAAGTATTTAAGATGAAACTCAATCTTTCTGTGGACGCTAAAAGTCCCTCTTATGTATTGGATGGCCCTGAGCCAAAGTGTCTCCTTGGCAATGTCAATAGAGGTGCTGTACAGGGCTGCAGACGTCAGAACTTTTCCTTAATGATGTTAATGGCTCCATGCTTCTGCAAATTACTGATAAAGCAAAAACGTGTGAAAGGCTGAGGAGTCAGCACACACATTCTAGCTCCATGTGTGAGACATTCAACATGATGGAAACTGGAAATCAGAAGAAGGGAGGAATAAAGTGACTAATTCAATTCCAGTGTGCGCCAAATTTGTGAGCATGGTGATACAGCAGACAGAGTTAGGTGCAGCAGAGACTGATATCCACTGCTAATGAAAGGATGCTCAACCTGTTTCATCAGCCTACATTGTTTACTCACTCACACACTTTCATTTTACTGCAGTGCTTTGACTTTTTACTGCAGTGCTTTGCCTTTTTGGATTGTCTCATGTCGGCACTCCCAAACACAGCATGCCACATTTCCACCGCTGTGATCTTCTCTACAGCTTAGTAGGGTGCTTTTGTTCAAGGGGTGTTTTGTTTAAAATAAAGGAAAGAGAAACAAAAAAAGCAGAGCAACAGCTGGGCTCTGAGCACTCCACTTCTGAATGATCTGCACATGTAGACAATGACTTCGCTCCTACTGGATTTTACAATTCCCCACGGCTTAAGATGAGAGGATCCAAAACTTCACGTGGAGCTTTGAAAGAGCTCAGTGACGTTAGGTTTCACAAAAGAGTCGTCATTGGAATTACAGAGGATGGTAATACAAATATGTATCATGCCAGGCTCAACTGACTCTAAAATAAGTGAGCAAAAACGCTGTATGAGGCACAGCATCAGAATGTTAAGCGAACATTTCTAACACTCTTTTACTACAGGCCTTCATCACTTTTTCTGCAGCAGCTATTAAACTAACATGGGAGATACAGGACTTTGAACGAGGAACTAAGGTGTGCAGCCACATGCAGGCTTTCAGGGCTGAATAGATTAACTGTTTGCAACGTCCTACCTGCAGAGGTGTTTGATGCTGTTGGGTGTAACTTCCAGATAAAAGCACTCTCCTCCGTTTACACAGTAGTTCTTCTGCTTTTCACCGCAAGGGGTCACGTGGCTGGACGTCTTGGCTGAGGGAGTGGTGCTGGTGGCAGCTGAGGGCAGAAACAGGACAAATTAGCACAGGAAGAATCTGGATCAATTGAAATTTGTTCCCGTTTTTATAACAACATGGCTTTACAGATCCCTTTTTAACAAAACTTTGCATGTTTACATTGACCATTAGATTTAGTACTGGGGTAGGCTGAAGCCTCCAGCTATTGGACAATGGAAAATTGAGGCAGATGATGTCCTTCACACATCTACACCCGACATACTGTCTGCCCTGCACACAACAGTGCAGAACTGATACCCACATTGTGTTTGATCCCATCGTCCTTCATTGTTGCAAAATACCAGAGGAATATTAGAGAAATATGAGCTAGCACACGCTGCACTGACAAAGCATTCTGGTTTATTGATGCAGCCTAAATCAATGCATGCTGCTCACCTTGAATCCCAAATACCCCTGCCTGGAATGATGCATTAGCTATTTATGCTAAGTTGAGAAGCTAGTAACTGAAACAAAGAAGCACTTAAAGGCTGCACGGCTGCAGCAATGCCAAACGCTGTACACCATTCACAAACTGCAATAAAATCATACGCTCAGTAGGACTCAAGACTAATCAACAAGAATTAGATAAAATTGCAAATTAGAAAGCACTGATCAAAGAATTTAACATATGATTTAAAAACGTAACCACAGTAGACTAAACCAAAGTTCATACCACATCCAAGTTTAACAACTTGACACTAAAGTTCAGCAGACTGACTACACTTGAAAGTGCACCAAGACCTATACAAAGGCAAGTGAAAGAAATCAGTGAGGCACTACCTGTGACCTTTCGGTTATGTCTGGACATGTGGAGCCGCATGTCTTCTCTGCTGCCCACTGTCTGTGCGGTCAGGATCAAAAGCCCAGCCCACTCCGCCTTCTTCACTGCAACCTGCTACCCGCCTTCCTCACTGCTATAAGTGCAAACTCAATGCTCATCAACATTTCAAACAAGCCCTTTCTGCCTCTCTACCTCACGCCACACGTCACACCTGGCACAGGCATACTCAGACGCCGCCAATGCAGCTGTAAGCTGAGACGTCACAGCGAACATCCCAGGGAAATGAGTTTGCATCTCAGCCATTTAAAAAAGGACAAATATTTATGCGCGGCAGTGCTGGACGTCTGGCCTTCAATGAACAAGCCCACTTCCCGTCATTCTACACACTCACATAGATGTTCTTTCTCAAAGCGGACGTGATTAGGGACTAGAAAATGACACGGTGCAGCCGTGAGCAGATGCTGAATCCACCCACTTGATCATCAGCTGTGTGACTCTACATAGCAATTGACCGATTAAGCACTGGTTTTAAGATGAGACTAATTCCAGCAGGATCTGGGAGCGTGAACATTGATGCCTATCAGTAACGGTCTCTTACATCATGTTCCCTCCGAGCTTGGCCTAGTGTACCTCATCTGATGGCCCCTGGCCTTAGCGTTCATTTCCCAGTCATGACGTGCGTGAGCTCAAGGTGAATGATCTCGGTTGCTAATGTCGTAGAGGTGGGTGATATGATATAATTATCATGGCAAATCACAAATTGTGAGTATTATGAGTAGGAATAGGTGGTATTCCTATAAAATATATATCACATTATATCAATAATTTTCTACATGCTTTAATTTTTCCTCGCATGCAGTGTGGCGTTTTTAAAATACAATGAAAAACTGTGGATACAGATATTGAATCAATGTTTCACTGCTCCAAATCAGACTGAACTACACTAATTAGTAAGTCAGAGTTCTTTAAAACATCCACAATATGCTCACAAAAGCATACTGAAACATTTTGAAGCATAATTTGTCACCAGAATGTGTCATATTGGTTGGCTTTAATTGTGAATGTTTACAGAATGTTGGTCCCTATTATCCATGGACTAAAAACTATATATTTGGAACCAAGTATCACTTTGGTATATTTTGGCCTCACTGCACAACCCTAGAACATCGCCTCAGTTTGTGCAGATGCCTGAATAGTGCAGCGCCGTGTTTCCTTTCTAAGAGACAATCAGTTTAGCTTGGAAATTGCGGACCAAATGCTGCAGTGAAATCATAGGTCAGAGACCCCATCAGGTAAGGGCTGAGGTGGTAGAGACAAGCTCTTTCAGTCAAATTCAATCTCTGTGGTACATAACGCTGTTTTTCTAGACAACCAACATTTGGTTGAATAATTGACAGTGCAACAGATTGCTTTTGTCTCCATAACCTAATTATCGTCTTTCGCTCCCATTAAACCTACTGGATCAGAGATCAGAGGCTGTCACGGATCATCAGTCAGGGCCCAACAGCTTTCTATGGCTCCAGAAAGAAGCCTCAAAATAGATTAGCACATGGCCAAATCACAACAGCAACACATAAAAAGAGAGGTACTGTGTGGAGTGACAAGCAATTCAGTTAAAGCAAAAAAGTCTAAAACAAAAACTATTCAGTTCATGCGACGCTTTTTGCAACTCGTCTCTCAACTGCCAGACACTTAAACAAAGTCAAACTGCCACCATAACAGCAGGGGACGTGGAGTCTTTTCAAGGTGGGGAACAGAGCATCCGAACCATTCAGCTCACGTATGAATGTGCTTCAATGCGGTCAAAGCACAACCACCTCCCCTGAAGATGCCACTGCTACTTATGAGTGATGGCTCAAAAGGAGAAAGGTGAAAAATCAAATTCCAAGATTTAACCTTCATTTTCTTTAGCCAGTTCCTTGGTGATGACTATGGCCAATAAGGCATAATATAAAGAAGACTTCAGTGCATTGGATATGATTTTCTTAAGTTGAATGTTTTTGCTGCAACATTTTAAGCAGTACTTAATCAACCTAGATATTTTTATTTAAAGATTAGGAGAGATGTCTGTGGGAGGTCGGTCCAGGCTAAATTTGAGGTAGGTTTTGGGTTTCAATGCAGCGGAGCTGATCTCCACTGTTTTTTTTTTGGACTGTAGATGGAGGCTGCTGGCTGGCTCGATCGATTTGGGTCCATTTCATTTTTTTGCTGGTGGAAAGAAACCCAAGAGCAGACAGCGCATGATGGTGCAGTGCCAACAGGCTCTGGCTTCCTCCTCCTCCTCCTCCTCCTCCTCCACCAGCTCTCCTGCATTTGCTAGGCCAGCATTTTCCTGCGGCATTCTGCTTGTGCAAACGCAGCCTGGCCTGAGAGCACTCAAGGGCAAAGCCAGCACTGCAGCAGACGACTGAATACCAGACCTGTTCCACCGGGACGGAAATCCATCACTGAACAACCAGACCATGTTCAGCCTAACGGGGCCAAGACTAGGTAGCGTATTCACTCCAAGCCATCATGAGACTGGGTCTAAGGCAACACATTAACTCAAGACTAGTGAGAAAAACGACTTTACGTCATTTACGTGTATGTGCATAACAGAAACACAAGCTATTTAAAAACAAAAAAGCATTTCTTTATTTCTAGATAAAAGTACATATAATTTTAATCACCAATACTGTGAATAAGCTGAATATGGTGTGTTTTTTAACAACAGTTCAGAAGTTCCCAGCCCTGCTCCTGGAAATCTAGCACCATGGACCATTTGACTCCAATTCTAATCAAAAACACCTGATCAAAGTAGTGAAGGCCTTTAAAGGCATCTGAATATCATATATAATGATGTTATATATAACTGAGTCAGTTGGTAGATCTCCAAGGTTAGAACTGCCTCCCCACCAACCTTCCGCACTACTTAAACCAGTGAAAACCCTGCAGAACACCAACAACGTTCTTGAATGAAACTGCATGGAGAATTGACATTGCAGTTTTACTATGATTAATTGTGAAACTTTGCCACAACTACACATTTTATAAGAATGACAGTAAACAGACAGGAAATCTGTTTTATGCACTGTACAGCAGGATAAATATAAATCTGAGAATATATGTTTGGGGAATCGATTCTCAAGCATATATTAATATTCCATTCACACCCATCCTCCTAAAGTGCTGGCCTTGTGCTGACTGATTATAATTCACTTTGCTCCTTTAAGACAGGCGTTTGCTGTCTCTGAGATCTTCTGAAATGTTCTCCAAGTGTCACCCTGAATCATTACATCTTAAGTTATTACTGCAGGCAGCTCTGCACTCAACCACTCTTGCAATGCATGGGAAATGAAAGGTGTTCATGACAGAACTGACATTGTTAATGTATATGATAGGAAGCTTATATTCTGTTTATCTTCTGGATCTGAAACCTAAAAGACTACGGTCAATCACCAAAGTACACAAAATGTGACTTGGGTATATCAAATTTAATACAAGACAAAACAAGGGCACCAGCAGATAGGAGATACCATATGCTACCTTCTAGGTTCCAGAGAGAGAACAGTCACGCTTCTTTTAGAGTTGTTTAAACCTCATATCCAAAATGGCCACAGTTCAAATAGTCTTTTAACATGCTATTTTCACAGCATGTATTTCACTGGTGTCTACTTCTTAGAAAAGTTACAAAGATTAGTCAGCAAAGATGACCATACTTATTATAATATAGTGGATTGTCTATGTGTTATTTCATGTAAAATAGTTTCAAAATGAATCCTTCACTCCCTAGTCACTGTGGCTCATATATGGAAACCAAGCTACAAAAACAGAATATTTTGAATGGACTTTTTTCCAGAATATCACAAAAATCGAGGCATTTATATACATTGGTCTACTCAGTTTAGCCCTGACTTTTCATGACATTATAAGTAGTAAATCAGCCTGGACTGGTCTTTGAACAAGGCTTTTGCAGAGCAGCCAATTAAAATTGAGCTCATTTACATATACAAGTCCTAAAGGCCCAATAGCAAAAACAGTCTGTTTTAGTCCAAGAGATAAAGCAAGTCTAGAAAATTGTCATTTAAAAATATAACATTAAATCATACAAAAAACATACATACAACAGACTGAATGCACTACAGGAAGTGAACGGGTCGATATGGTTTCTATTGCACCACAAAAAATAAAAATCACTTGTTGCAGTAACTCACTATGAATCTAAGCAGCAAAGGAAGGGAAACCAAAGAAGGGACAGCAATTAGATTAGTCCATTAATGGATCAACAGCCTATAGGATAATTGAGTTTATATCAGTAATCATTAGCTACAGCTATGTTCATCAGTCTTGGTTTGTGTCCTCTGGTAAGGAGTCCCCTGAAGGTCCATCAGATGGTGAACCTGCTCTAGACCAGCAATCAACTGACACAGCCAGCCAGGGGCGTCAGATGATTAATTTCACACATTCTCAGCCGGAGCCTGCAGGAAGAAGCCACAGCATCTGTGTAAGAACCCATGGAGAGTAAGTACGCCCACTCAGTGCAGTCACCAGGTAGGAAAGGTGTGCTTCACACAGCTCTTGAGCAACTGCAGGCACGCGTCAGGAACCACACCGCAGGCTCCAGACTGTGGAATGAGTGGGCACGCTCAGCGGAAAGGCGGGTTTGTTTTTAAAGCCAAGTAAGGAAATAACTTCCTGTAGAGCCGGTGGGCCTGGAAGCCACATCCTCCATTTCACTAAATTGCTCCTCTAAGCACAGAGTTTAAATGCTGCGCTGGCTCGCATTCGAAAATACAGCAAGAGGAAGCAGGCTGCAATCACTTTTGATCCTCGTAAAAAGGCACTCCAAACACCCAAAGGGGTGTCCTCGGATCATGCTAAAACAGCATTAAAACTCTTCCAGACTTTATTTGCATATGCATATTGTCTTCATCCACAGCATGGTGATAGGGAAAGGCGTCAGCAGGATTAACATTAAACGTTTTCCTAGGTGAAACATTTAATATTTATAAGAGCGGTAGGCGACTATAATGCTAATATCGCAATATTTCCCAGAGGAAAATTATATTGCTCAAATGCTGACCTTGGATGGCTCAGCAGACTTTACTGTGGTTCTCACTATACTTTATTCAGGTATCAGGTTTGTCAGTATTAGACAAAAAATGGAGACATGAGGTGCCAATGGCCCAGATAAAAAAATGACAGCATGAAAATCGAGAAAGCTCATTTATACTGCTAACAGATAAACATATTACTGTTTGTTTTTTTTGCTCAAGAAACATATCAGAGCAGCAGGAGGTGAAAGTTCCTTCGTCTTCTCGTCAGATCTCTTTCTAAAAGGTCTATTGTCCAGTGTTGTAGAAAT
This sequence comes from Brachyalestes nurse, assembly GCA_037974405.1. Lineage (NCBI taxonomy): Eukaryota > Metazoa > Chordata > Actinopteri > Characiformes > Alestidae > Brachyalestes > Brachyalestes nurse. The sequence goes on from JBBPCY010000035.1 coordinate 4,983,666, forward strand.
TGTAGATGATACCTCTAATACGCCCAGAAAAGTGTATCATGAGGTAATGTATTGTGATTACAAAATTGTTATATTGCCCAGGACTAATTTTGACTAATATTTAGCACCAGCTCCAGGCCTTCAGTAAAATGACAGTCTACCCTAGTCTGAAGACTTGCATATTGAGGCAACTTCGATAAACACCTCACTACATTATTTTTCATATCATTATTTCTCTTCAATCCTCTGCACTTTGTTTACTTAAAATAAACAGCACTTAGTTAACTCTCTTCCATGTTTACACAGGATCTGGCATATCTCTTGCTCCTAGGTAATAAAATTCGACTGTTTGCATTTTTTATAGGTCGCTCTAGATAAATGTCTGCTAAATGAGTACTTGTAAGGAATTAAAATCCCTTAAGCAAACTCAAATACAGCGCTTCATAAAACTAAACCAAAACCTCCTTAACACAAACTTTAGTAGGACAAGCTATGGCTCATCACAATGTAATGTTTACCAGTTTTAAATGCTATCAGCTACAACATGAAGCATAGAAAAGTGCAAAAAGCACATGATTTTGTACTAAGGGACCGAATATGGGCCCCCAAGCACTCCAGTTCCAAATTACATGCTTGTTGGAGCAGCAGGGAGCGTGCGTGTTTGATCTCAGATTCTGAGAGGGGATCCTGCCGGCTACAGGTTAGAACTAGAGGAGCGGCAGGCGGAGGAAGCATCTGTTTTAATCAGGACACTCATATAAACTGCTAATTACTCTCTCCACTCTGCTCCGCTCTGCCATGGTCACAACGGACACACAGTGCAGCACCAGACTGCCGCAGGGACCTGTGACAGCTGGTGTCAGGGAATTGCTTTTATTCCCTGACACCTAAGAAATTCAGGACCTACTTTTTTGTTTGCCCATTGGGAGTAATTTGCCAGGACAAAATGATCTTAACATCTTGTACAGCAATAGTTCAGGCAGTTGGGTCTACCTGCTACGAAATATAACCTGCTTGTAAATAAATACGTAGCAAATCACTTTAATATTGGTAAATACAACCAAAGCAGACTTGCCTAGAACTAAGGTCGCGTCTTATTTACTTTGATACTAGTTTTTCTAATATCTGTGTCACAGAAAGATGCAGTATGTAAATGGGACCCCAAACTAATCAGAGCACTTTTTGCTATTTAACCTGATCAGCCACAGTTCTTCAACCCTGCCACAGAATGTCGATCCTCACAAAAATGCTTGATACTAAATCATACTGTGCCACAAAGCAAAAAAAACGCTCAACACTAAACACCAAATGTTTTCTGGATTTAAAATAACATCTCATGTGTCAATACAATGCTCAAAGTGCAGGCAAAACGCAATGTAGACTTGGTGCTAGCTTATTTAAAACTGAAAGCACTGAAACGCAGCACACTGACTTTTTGTCAGATTGCAGGATGACAAAAATTGCCTTTCAGTAGTTTGTGCAACTCTTCATTGATTCATTACAGTGATTATGTTGCAAGACATATTGCTCAATGCGTAGCAATGGTAATTTGTCTACCTCATGCAGCCCTACGTAGCACCAACAATCAACAGTCTAAAACTGCTCATACAGTTCTTTTCATTTATTTTCCAGTGATACTGATTCTATGGAAACACTGCAGTACCTGTGACCAGAGGAAGCGACTCCAGAGGCACCACTCACATAGCAATCTGCCCAGTTATTAGTATTGAATGGAATTGCTTGCCCTGATTCTGCCCTCTTTGGTGCTTTCATTCCTGGTATCTGCATCCATTACCTCAAATTTATAATTCACTACTATAACTACATTGGAACATATGAAACCAACAAGCAAGTAACATATTGGTGTGTGCGAGGGATTAGGTTGCTATTAAGAGCTTCTGGGACATACAAACCAACCGCTCATGCCATTACAACCCATTTCATCAGTTCAAAAAATGTAAAAAAGTTAGACACAACTATCATCAGCCATTCATTTAATTAACACACTCACTGTTTTTGTTGCTATATAAGAGGGTAGATAGCCTGTAGACTGACAGATTCATTTGTAAGAACAGCAGGAACGACCTACACTGCAGTCAGCTGTATAATTATAGCCCTGTGGTAAATTACACAGCAGTATAGCGGTAAGTGTTCTGTCATTTCACAAAGCAGCAAAATAAAGAACACTTTGAAGATCTGATAATTAAAACGTGTGCAGCTAGAAGCTAGCCCTTGATGTGTATTGATTAGCGCCCTAAAATATTCCTGGCCTGCTGGTGTGAGTGGGCAACTTTGGAGCATAAATGAATCAAAGTAGTCTGCATAGACAAAAAGAGCATATCCATTACAGAGAAAATCACTAATGGCAGCCCGCACTGTCGCTTTAGTCCGGCTCCTCTCTATCCCCGCCTGCCCTTCGAGTTCAATCCCCTGCACCTCTGAGGGAGAGGATTGAGGGAAATCGCTCTCAGGCAGCTGCTCGGAGGTGTGGTGAGCCGCTGTCTCTGTGCGAGGTGGCTGAATGGCTCTAAACCGATCAGGTAGGGGAGAAAGACACATGCTCTGGTTATCTGCCACTGCGGCTGCTTTACATTCACAATCTCAACCCACAGACTCGGGTGGCTTCAGATGTGTGATGCTGTGAAGAATCCCCCAGAAGTACGGGCTGTTGTTCACCTTGCAGATTAAAGAGGCAGGCGGCTGGATCTGAGGACTAGCACTCAACAGGATTTGCTGTATTCCCGCCCATTTTCACCCACTCTGACTGACAGCGCTTCTTTTACGCCCAGGGGCAAATGGGGTAACCAGTGCAACAAAACTAAAGACAACATCCCACTTTCTGATGGTCTGTTCATGTTGTGTGGATGCACAATCAACCTGTCCATGCTCTGCCCACAAATGTATTCTTTTATAGCTAGCGTCGGTAGGACAAACTCAAAAAAAGCCACTTAACCGAAGTGCGTACACATGAACGTGGGAGAGCCCATTCAGAATTCCAGTTGAGGCCAGTTAAACAAGCCAAAGATAAATGTGTGGGTGGAGGCTGTGACTATGAGAACAACAAATACCTTGCTCCCATGCTACCGTTAACTCGATTACACAACAAAACTACACCCGATCCAGCCCTACAGTGTAACTTTACACACACTTATTTGAAAAAAAATCAAAATGAGTAACATTTAAAATTTAGGTAAGTTTCTCTACAATGCATACTTTTTCTATCAATCCCTGATTCACTTTCTTTACACCTCAGAAACTGAATTATGCAGAAATTTTGAAAAATCTGTGGAATTCCCCTTTCACAGTCTATAGTTACTGGACACAGCAGACACTCTTTTGTGCATCAAAGATTAACCAAAGATAAATAATTAAATGAAGATTGTCTTGTTGTTTACCTTTTAATATCATACCAGCTGGTTTGTTGTACATGGGTTAAGGCTGGAACTAGACTTCAATTGCAACGCCAGTGGTGACTCGCAAGTGAAAATCTTTTTTTCCATTCAGCCTTGGGTCTAATCTAGGTCTGGGAAATGTGTTTGCGTATTAGTTTTCACTTCAGCTCCTTACTTTCCTATCTGTGTAACTCACATATCAGCTTCACAGTAGCTGAATAAATAATAGTAGATACTGAATAAACAAAATAGGACTGTAATAAGCTTTGAGGCATTAAGGAACAATCAACACCATCATTAGTAAAAGCCCATAAAAGGTGCCTACGGTCAGTTTATTTTGGGATTAAAACTATTCTAAGCTCTCATTACTTAACACATAGCACTTAATACATATTTAATGCTTAACGCCAAAGAAACAAGAAGGAAAAACGAGGAAAGTGTGACACTGAGCACGGATTAGTTGATGAAAGTGTTTCGCACAATAGAGCTGAAATCGCTGCATGCGTGGGCTGAGCTGCACCGCTAGCACCGCATTAATGGAGCTGAGCATTGGCGCGCAGCAACCAGGAGCCTCCAAAAAACACCGTTCTTGGTAATGGATACCACTGCATATACTGGCACTGGGCAAAATATATGTACATTTTGGGAAAGTGTGGATAAAGGATAGTAGATGAATGTAGAAGGTGAATGAATGTAGAATGAATGTAGAAGATCAACATAATCTGAGGGATAATACAACATAATAGCATCAGAACATAATCTAACAATGACACAGCAAGTAGAATTATATATGGAAACAACTGGGTCCCCTGCTGCTTTCAGCTCCAGCAATAGAGGTACAATCACCATAGTACATACGCAGTGACCTGAAACTGTCATCAGTGTTATTAGTCTCTCTGGAGTAATGAACATGTTTCCAGCCAAAGGTTTCATCCATCCCAAATACACAAAGCATTCATTTGAAGTGTGCGTCAAATGATTTAAACATTTACATATTTTTTTTATAATAACATGAAACATAACAGGCCACCAAACATTTTTTATGTAAATCCAAGGAGAAGCATGGATTTTTTATTGGCACATCTCTAATGCAATTACTCTACACTGCTACTGTAGGCAAGAGGCTAAATTCAATATGTCAGCTATGACAGTAGACAGATACGAATGCAACGCTAGTCAGAAGTGTAAGTGTGTATAAGAAATTAGTGCTGTTTCAACTGGCTCAGATGCTCAGTTTTTTTTTTTATTCTTACATCATTCCAGGCATCTGGCCTAGTTTGTCAATGAAGTAGAACTTAAAGCGGAAATGTAATGTTATGCAGTGGCTAAACGAACAATTCCCACTTCGTTTAATGAGATTTTTGATTGTAAAGTCCTGTAAAGCTTGTGCAGCCATGCAACAGAATCCACTAAAGAACACATTTGTGGGTTAAGCATGGATAAGTCAATTAGATGCTTTGTTTGGAGCTTTATAAATGGTATACCCCCTACTTCACAATTTCATTCATGGGATATTTTAAGCTACTCTGAAATGGAGCAGACACATTATTCTGTAATGGGAAACTTTGTAATGTGGTGATGTGTGTATGCTGTGTGTGTGTGTGTGTGTCTGTGTGTTTTCAGACAGAAAGATCGGGGTGTGGAGCTCTTCTGGGACTTGGACTTGTTGAGGCAGAAAGGACAAACAGAAACGCCACGCCAGTGCCTCCATAATGACCACCTGAACGCCACTCACTTCAGTCCCCGAGAGCTGTACTGGTCCATCATTGGAACACACACAGGTAATTGTCATCTTTGCCAAATAGCGAGTAAACATCTCTTTCGCTGCCCAGGAGACTTTGCCAAGGACTCTTCAAAGAGTTTTGACGGAAAAAAAACTAAAGTCACCGAAGTTTCTCAGAACTCACCAACAGAGGCACTGAATAAATATTTTATCCAGTTTAATCCGGTGTGTATTTGTTTCTGTCAGGATTTTTCAAAAATCTAATAAAAATCAAACAAAAAAGTTCTGCTCTGTGTGTAGAACGACTAGTCGTCTTTCACATATTAAAAGAAGGCCACAGTGTGAGGCAGGCATCTCTTATGCATAACGGCTCAAATAGGCCCTGCGTTGCATGCCAGCCTGTCTCTCCTCGTTAAAGCCTTATTGAAGAGCCCTTGCCAGGACAGGCATCCATAAAGGATCAGGCGGCACCGACAAATGTGTTGTCTGGAACTGGCACAGATTGAGTTCTCCTTTTAAATGAGGCAGGAAGTTTGAGGGAACAATGAAATATGAATCACAGATTTATGCTCGGAGCAGCAAATGGGTTTAATAACCGAGCGCACACGAAATCAGGCCATGGTTACATCCAGAGCGATACAGTAGTACACAAACTTCCCATTTGTGGCTAATGGTCATTTTCCAAAAGGAAGGACGCATCCCTGGCAGTTATGAAGAAATTTCATGAATGATGTACAACAATAGTAGTACTGGAAATGAGTATACTGTCGCTGTTATAACAAAACCTCATTACACCTGCGATAGTGAATATATTAAAGGTGGATTCCACTTGTTACTATCCAAAACGACCAGTGAACCTACACGTATTCAGAGTTTTATATAATGATGGAGGTAAAACTGTGGTAAATCTGAAAGAAAATGAGGTTTTGTTGGGTAGGGTTCCATACAACACCCATCCTGCACCTTTCCACCATGAATGCATTTGAAAAACTACTGGAAAACAAAGACCTAATTATGCGTTCATACTGAAATTGGTGCAGTTCTCCTTACTGAACCTACGCTATGACAAAAATGTATTACAAAACTCACATCAGGGTATTAAATACGGATTGATGGTTAATTTACGAGAATGATCAAGCAAAGCAAAGAGCAGATATTGCGGCAGCAAATAAATCTAATTGTGTAAACTGAGAAAAAACTAGCGTACATCCTCAGACCCTCAGGACATTCAAATGCTCGATTTGCCAACTGAAGATGAAGCACAAACACACTTAGGAAGAACAGAAGAGGAAAAAAGAGAGAACAACAGAAGGGAAGGATCAGAGGAGATAGAGGAGTCGTGCTGGGGGAGGAGGGGGATTCTTCATCTCCAGGATTTTTAAGCAGGTGCTGTGAGCATTGAGCCGGGCTGATGTGGGGGAATGAAACAAGAACTCATCGCTTGTCCTGGGAGAAAACACACAATCAGCGCAAGACAAAGAGATGGACGGCGTGGGCAGCCTGGGCTGAGGAGACAGGATTAACCTTGACTGGATGTCCTCTCCCACCAGAGCCCGAACGACAGCAGCAAACAAAGTGCTGCAGTGCAGAGACCTGTTACAAAGAAATTTACAGCAGAGAAGCCACAGGGCAGTGGTGGTGGTGGAGAAAGGCTACGAGTGGATGAAGAGCACGTGGGTGAGATACAGAGTACAGAGTGTGTACCTCGTGCTATCCTGTTAATAAGTCCGAGTAATTTATCATTAGTGCAGCAGGAAAGGCAGTGAATGGAGGTGCTGCGCATGAAAGAGAAACAAACTCCCTGCAAGGTGTGGCAGAGAGAGAGCGAGAGAGAGAGAGAGAGAGAGAGAGAGAGAGGGAAAAAGGAGAGAAGAAAGGTGTGGCATAGAGAGGGAAAAGGAGGATAGAGAGAAACAGAATGAACGACGGTGCCCGAGTGAGCTAGAAATGAGCAGAGAAAGCACAGAAAGAAGGACAGATGAAGCCACTAAAACAGAATAAAAGTTTATGGATAGGAATAGGAAGAAAGAATAAAAAGAACAAATAAAGGTGGATAAGGAGGGAGAGAGGGGGAAAAAAAGCAAAGGAGTATTTGGAAGTAGAGAAGAGTGACCATGAAAAATGGAAAGACAGAGGAGAGAGAGAGAGAGAGAGGCAGAGTTAGATGGGAAAGACCCAAGAAAGAACAAGAGAAGGAGAGCACACGAAGAAAGAGAGAGGTCAAGGTGGTGAGAAAGGGGAGGAAAGAGAAAGAGGGTGAGAGATGGAGAGGGAGGGGGAAGACAGTAAATGAATGGGGAGCGGGAGAGAGAACAAAAAGGCAGTAAGTAAAAGGTGAGGGAAAAGGAAAGGAGAGAGAAAGAAAGAGGTAGAAAAAGGCAAGAATAAAAAAATGTATAAAGGGAGAGAAAGAATTAAAAAAGAGAAACAAGAGAGGGATAGAGGACGAATGGGAGAGAGGCAGGAGAAGGGACAGAGAAATGAATAATGAGTAAATGAGTGTATAAAGGAGGAAAAGGAAAATAAAAATGGAGAGAGAGAGACAGAGAGAGTGAGAAAGAGAGAGCGAAAGAGAGAGAAAGAAAGAGAGAGGGGCTAACTGTGCTGAATGTCTTATTGTAGTCCTCTTCACTTCCACTGCTTCACTGTTCTGTACCTGTGTGTGCTGCCTCTGCCCATGCGTACTTATTGGCATTTTTACATCCTGCCTTTTTTATGGCGGATGAAGCAGCAGATGCGTGCTCATTGATATTTTAACATCTCTTTTGTCAGCCTGTGCTTTTCCCGACCCAGAGAGAGATTTTCTCGCAGCGGAGTGGAGGCTCTGGTTAGGTCGAGTGCTCCACTCTTCGGCAAATGCAACACTCTGCTGTGGCCCAACAATCCCGGAACAAAGCGAAAATCACTCGTGCTCAAAAGTGAGAGGTGGATCACCTGTGAGAGCAGAAAAAAACCTCCAACATGATGGAGCTGTTCAGAGAGCAAAATAAAATCCAGAAAGCACTGCAAGCATCACTCTCGATTACTGGACCACCCCACCAAACATAACGAGCAGATATTCAGATCAAGTTTAAACACTCAAGGCAAATTTTTAGAACATAAAAAGACACCCGGGGGAGACCTGGTTCATCCTCAATAGCATTAGGATTAAGGTTAGGGTTGGGTTTAGGTTTAAGACCAGGTCTAGGGCTAAGTAAAGTTCTTTTGGATTTGGGTTAAGGTTGTGGTAAGAGTGAGTGTTTGGGGTTAGGATGATTAAGGTGAAGTTATGCATGTTTTATCATTTCAGAGGAAGAAGGTTTGGTCATGACAGCAGCGATATTCACAAAAACTGAATAGAACAGACCTTTAAAATTGAAGTTATACAGTTTCTTGAAACTGTGCTTGAAATAAAAGCAAGATTTATGATGGTAGCCTAGATTTAAAAAAAGGATTACAGGATGCAAAATTTGAACATTGGTAGTTTTTTGGTTCTTGGGGTACCTTTTTGAGCTTTTAATACTACAAACCAGCACCTAGGGAGAATAATAAATGAGGAAGATTATAAAAGCTTAAATAGGGGCTAAACCAAGTATTACTCTCTTTGTCAGCTAGTGCAGAGTAAAACCGGTCCTGGATCCTAGAAAGAAGTAAACAGGGCTGCTAAACCAGAATGCTTTGAGTGACCACTTCATACCTGGGCCATTTGTCATTTTACTGTGGCATGGAGCCTTTGGGAAGAGGATGAGAACAAAAAGGAGCTTCAGCAGGCGCCAGGGCGTCGGCCAGTCTAAAGGCGTGCCTCAGCCGTTGTAGCCCATGCTGCCTCGCTCAATGTGGCCTGTAAGGAATCATTTAACGCAGCAGTCTAGGAATGGCAAACACACGTAACGCTCTACACACCACACTTCTTTACAGCTGCAAAGCCATTTGAGTTACAGTCCATTAAATGTTCCACTCTTTTCGTTTGTCTTGCATTTCATTTTTCTTTCACTGATATGAAAGGTAGAGGTCAAGTTTGGGTTTGGTGAATGGTAATTGCATACCATAGCTTGCTACCCTACCCGCGCCCTGGATATGTAAACTAGATTTGGGTGAAATCACATTACTGCAGTAACACAGCACACTGCAAGCACTGGTCTCGCATTGGAATATTAAAGAAGGGCACATTCACACATAGGAAACATGCTGATGCAGTGCATCTCGTCTCTGGTGACCTTGCCTGCTTGCACTGTAACATAAGACTGATGTGCATCCCGACAATATCGCTGCACATCATAAGCTCCAGGGGACCTGCTCTTCCGGTGTAGTATCATGTGATCACTCGGAACAATATGCCGCCATCGCTCTGTTCAACTGAGGAATTTTGTAAAAATGGCCAAAATATAAGGATATATATGACTACAGTACAATATCGGAAGCTCATTTTTCACACAAAGTCTTTTCTTCTCAGTGGATGATCTGTCAGCTTGTCACAGAAATATCTTTAGTAGCCTCTGTACCTAGTAATGTAGGCTAGATAACTTACACTAATTAGTGAATAAAATCTACACCAAAGTGGTCTGTCTCCACATGACACTCATGTTACATAGCAGCAAAGTAATACACTCACAAATAAATACACTCACACCCTCATACTCAACCTGCAGGGGCCCTACATGAAGGGGGTTGTCAAGTAATTGTTTTCCACAACTGATGGAATTATTAGGGTCCACTACGGTCACAAAATCGAGTGTAAAAACGTTGGGTAAAGTAGAGGTATACTATATTACAAAGCTAAATAATGTGATACTCCTCAATTGCTCCCATTCTTAGGGAGGCTGAACAGACACATCCTTCTCATAATGGGTTTTTCCAGTCGGACAATGTTGATTTTTATCTCTAAGTCTCTCTGTAGATCATTCATTGTATGCAAAGATGGGCACATTTTTCTTCCTCAGACTAGGTTGTGGCCCCGGAGAAGAATAAAGATTTTAAATCTCATGGTTAAAAAGACAAGCTACCTCGGCGCCTAGCGTGAGACAGATGAGACATGGCATATCATTAAGTAATGGACTTTATCTGACAAATAGCACAGAAGCACTTTCATCATCAATTAAACATATTCTAGACTCCTCCGCATTATAGTCAAACAGGGGTTAGGCAGAATAAAAAATGCTCATGAGGAAGAAAAATGATAACATGTGGAGAAGCTTTAAGAAGCGTTTTTTTCTGAGTTTGCACCAAAGGTTGTTTGATGGCTGCATGACAGCAGAAAGTAATACATACGGTATTGCAAGGACTCGGAGAGAAAGGACCGCCTGGTCTGCTGAGTCACTGGTGCAGGACGAGGATCGAGGAGCCATTAGATTAATCCACTTTGAATGGCAAAGATCTAGCGGCATCTACCTTCAGCGATGGCATAACTGCCAGATGTCACTTCATTGCTGTTTAATTCAATTAGAGACGGTCGCCTCAGCTGGCCTTTCCCCATAAGGATAATGAATTAGTTAGCCTGCTGGCCTCATCTGGGGGTCCGACCCCTCCATACATTTGAAGGACTAATCCTGTTGATTCGTGCTCGTTCCACCAAAACTCGCTTCGCTGAATTTCGAGCTCACCGTTAGCTATGTGGGTCAAAAGATCGTAATCAAAAAGCATTGCAGATTCTCTCAAAAGCGAAACTGCCTCTGTCAGAACAAAAGGTGGCAGAGGAAGAAGGCCTGTCATCTTCGCTGGAAGTCGTAATAAGACGACTTTATTCTTCTAGGGATTCGATTTGCATAGTGATGGGAGTGCCTGTCAGCGGCGCATCTGATCAAAGGTGAGGAAGTTCATCCACACTTCAACTTCAGAGGCACGTGAGGCTGCCGGCTCCCACACAAGACTGTGTTCCTTCCCAGGCAGGTGACGGTAAGATCAAAAGAGACGCAAACTTTTCTGGTCAGATGTTTAGAATCCATCAATGGCATTGTGTAGTGCAACACAAGTTACAGCGCTGACAGGGAACTGGCAGGAAAGATGGAGCTGTGCTAGGTAGCAAGATAAGGTGGGAAGCAGCCATGGTGATGAAGACCACAGCAGCTGGAGTAGGGGGGGGGGTCATACCAGGACAGCTCATAAAGCATGATCTATGGAAACAACAAATGGCATGCATGCCTTTATTGCATGCAGCATATGGACACTTAACCAACACTTTGTTCTTTGCTCTTAATATGCACAAACAATACACATACAATGTAATGCAAATTCTGACACAGATTTGCATTTTGTTGCATTTTGTTGTGCCACTCTTTAGCATGAATTTTTCATGGTGCTTTGCACATAAATGGTGCTTTTCCTTTTATAATGAATTCTAGTGTAATTCGAGGACTGCTATGAAGAATGCAAGCTTCAGGAAGCTCCAGCTAGCCTGAAGAAATCAACTTAACTGGCCCTTGCACGACAAATTATGGAGACCAGCATTAATTAAATAATGGGAAATATGCCACACTGGATTACTTCAAATTAAAAAATAGTCTTCTCAGGCCACACAGAATCCAACCAGGAGCAGCTCTGAGATTTGATGCTTTGTGTAAAAGGGAACAGCAGTATTATAGGTGAGAGGTGGCTGTGATGGGCCAATGTTCATTTGCTAAGTGTGTGACATGACCTCTACATGAACCTAATTATCTCAGAACAAAGGCTGAGGAAACAAGAGTGAGGAGGAGGGGAAAGATGGCTGGATGAATATACCATTTACAGGAAGAGGCATAACTTCAAAGATAATTGTGGCTAAATAGTAGGGATGCATGATCAGAAGTGGGAGATTTTTGCGCTCCAGACATACAATTGACTGTCGAGCGATTTGATTTTGGCCAATCTGTGTTTCGGCTTTATGATGTAAATAAAGCGGCAGGTAGGAGAACTCACACTGTATCCCAACTAGACACATTAAAAGGTGCATATTTGAACACATCAAGGTAGGAAAAGGTCTTCATTTCAGATTCTTTTGTAATATTAGTATTTGGTGAGAGTATTCAAACAATATTCATGTGTATTAAGTTTCGAACACCATTTCGTGGAAAAATGTCTGAAATATGGAGCCTACAAGCAAACGAAGTTTAAAAGCTGTCTGACATGGAGACACCTTTGAGACAATGGTGGCAATCAATAAAGCCATCAGCACAGCAGTGTATGGGAAGTCGTGTATACATTATTAAGTATGTGTATAGGCTCTTACAGTTAAATAACTGTCCACGCTGTGAGATAGGGACCTACAGGATTACCAGTATGGATTGAACGAGCACTTCTAAAGCCGTGATGAATATTTTAACACGATTTGTCAAAAGCAGTCATCTATTCCCACAAAACTAAAGCCAACAATACATAAATATATATAAATACTTCAAAGAAATAAACCAAAATGAATCGATATCCCAGCAGCATTCACTGGGGAACAATCTATGGACAAGGCTTAGCTGAATCACTTCAAAAAAGGTATTGTTCATAAATCCTATGTTCTAGGGGGAAAACAGAGGAAGAAGAGCCAGGGGAAAGAAGATCGATACAGCTATGAGGGCAGTAACAGCTCCATCTACAAGTACTCAACACAAAACCCAGTGCACCAGAGAGGCTGCAAGAGTTGTGCCATAAAAGCAACAGAATGAAAAATGACACGGAGATAACTACAGTTAGCAGGGCTAAAAAACAGCAGCTTTTTCCCCACACAGGTCAATGTGCTTCACGCCAGAGCTGTACTACCACCCACCCAACAGGCTGAGATAAAGCAGTAGTCTATTTTTTTAAACCAAAAAGTGACTATGTCCTATAAGATAAATAAATCCATTCACTTCCAAAAGTCTGTTTTTCTTATATTCAACCATAATTAAGCCCACATGCTAGATAATGACCCAGGACTGATACTGAGTCAGTACCAGCAGACAATAAAAAAGGAAGAAATATGATTCTATACAAAAATCTAGCCTGAAATATCAGTTATTTGCTGTGCAAACGTAATGTAAGGCAAAGTAGGTCACATATTTTTCAGATAAGTATTATACGTAACATAAGCAACTAAGTATTATAATAGAATTACAAATCCATTATTTTACAAAGTCTAATTCTGTATTTGTGGAGTCAGATTAGCTGCTTTACTCAATGAAGCAACAGGTTTCTATTTCATTGCTGTCATAGTGCTCCAGGTTTGTTACCATCATCTTGCTGAAATTTTTCCACCTTAAATAGTGAAGCAGACTGAATGTAACAAAGTCAGAAATGAAAATTAAAACCCAACTTTAGTTTTACACATTGCACTGTAAGGTGTGGTAGCCTGGGTAGCCGAGTGTCTTTAGTTATTTTAATGTTTTATATTAAATTCACACAGATGTAATGATTGGCTGTGCTGCTAATCTTAAAGATGAACTATCCGAACACTAAATATCCAAACAAATACCAAGATAAAGATTGAATACTTTTTATTTGGGCCAGCACCTACTAAGCACATCCTGCCATGATAATATCACTGACAGAAAATCACTGTGCCAAAGAGGCAGTGGAACTACAGAGAAACTAAACCCTACTTATGACACAACTTTAATCTCATCCAGCCACAAATTATGACTTCCAACCGCAATAACTCTACTCTGTGACAGGCATGACATGAGGAGTGATCTGTATATCAGTTAAGTGGGAAAGGAGCAAGAAGCAATCAACTTCAACAAAAATCCTGACAGAAACTTTCAGGAAAATAGGTCATTGCAGTGGGAAAACATTTTCCTTATAAATTTCTCGGTCGCTTGTGGAAACGCTCAAATCAAATCCCCTATGCTGCGGCATGTAGCACGTTGCTAGCACAGCAGTCCCTGAAGGAAAGTGGACTTCAATCAGCCCAGGATGATATAAACATTCTTCCAGCTGGGCAGAAACAAATGTTTCTCTTACTAATGGGACTCTGTTGACAGTATTGCCTGAAGACTCGTAACATGCAGGTGTACCACTGACAAGCTGTGTGTGCATGTGCATGTACTTTTGTCTTATTAGCTAAAACCAGGCTTCAGGCTCTTCTACATGGTGTGTGACTCCACTATAAAGCTAACCTGCTGAGACAAGGTAATATTAAATAGACTAAGCGTACTCAAATATGAGTACTGAAGTTCCTATTGCTCTAAAATAGCTTAGACCAATTGCCATGAGAAATACAAGAACAAATGAATCAGGCATGCACCCGCTTTTAATTACTGCAGTTTAAGTGAATAAGGAGGAGGCGTGGAAGTGATTTAGTCCACACATTTTTTAGAAACGAAAAACAGTTCCACCCACATTTACACTAGTCTCCTGGTTTTCATAGACACAAATTCATGCAATCCTTACATATTTATCAATTATGTGTCAGAACATTCGTATAAAACCACAAACAAACACTATTGACGTATTTGCCATAGTAAGATGCTTGCGTTCAGTTCTCTTGCCTCGGACAATTAGTCAGTGCATGTCCAGTAGGGTCAGGATCACTATCGCTTTCACTGGGCTTCCTGCTGGAGCAGCTGACCTGCTCTCTGTGTGTATTGATTTAGACTGAGATTACCAACGAAAACGATCGCATTTCCATTCCGGGCCTCGACAATTGATCACACTGCTCAAAAAGGGAAGGGCTTTTAGTTTTGCTGCAGACTGATTCAGGTAATACACGCATATGAGAGGGAACAGAACGGGACAGAAACACTGATAATTCCGTTGAACTGAATTCATTTTTGGCGGAAGGCAGGGACTCAATTGACTATCAGATGCAGATTAAGACTGTGGAGCCACAATCTCAACTTGTCTGATGGAAATTTGAATTAGACAGATGACATTACACATGAACACATTTAGACAGATAATTTACATAATATCTCCCTTTGTGGCAATAATCACACTCTCCTTTGACTTGGTCCAAAATCTGAATTGTCTAAGTTTTTCCCTAAGTTTTACACGTTTACCCTAATCTATGTGCTCACTGAGAAATACAGCCTAAGCTTTTTCTTAAGTTTTCCTGCGCAGCTGCACAGAATGCTGAATATCCAACAGTCTCAGTCACGGTCCGAGTAAGAGGATGCGATAATTCAGTCTTATTTCAAAAAGATTCAACCAAACAGTGCAACTTCAGAATGAGTCGGGACTAGGATGAACACTTCATCTACTTCATTTCAAAGGTGTGCACCGAAGGAAGAACTGAAGGATTGTGAAGCGAGCGGTGCAGTCTCTAGAACTCTCGCTCACCCCTCCTCCCTTTGTCTCTGCCAGGACAGCTGGCTGCAGTAGGTCAGTCCAACCTCCACGCCACCCCACACTGCTACCAGCAGCAGAGGTGGAAGAGATTTAAAAAAAAAAAAAGCAAAAGGAAACGTGGCGGAAGTGGGTAAGAGAGGGAGGGGAGGTGGGAACCACGGCAATAAAGAGTCTGGCAGCCCTCCAGCCATAATAATTCTTTCAGCTTTCAAAGTCATAGAGGAGAGCAGTTAGGCAGGGAGATAGCATTACTGGGGATAGTCTTTCTGTGTGGCTGGCCGATGGATGGGAATCAATTAGCCCTCTGCAGACTGACCTTGAAATGGAGCAGAACACCCAGAGGAGGAAGTCTCGTCACGCCACAGCATTTGGATTAGAGGAAACGGCACTACCAATGCCAGTTATAAAGCTGCAAATGAATCAGTCAGCCAGGAACTCTTCACTCTCACTAAAAGGATGTTAGCTCTGTGTTTTATAGCCGTCTGCTGAGGACTAAAGTAATTGGTCTGGTATGGTTTCTGGTAATCTTGTTTAGGTGTAAAGAGTAGTAACTGTTAGTTGCTGTCACGGAGGGGAGTATGGATTACACACAATCCTCAGGTAAAGTTGTTCATTCTTAGGAGGCTTAGTCACAGCTGCTTGTCACATAGCTGACAGGATGAAACACGTCTGCTCTTGAACAGAGCATGCAGCAGGCACTTTTTCCAGTGCAGTTTCCCAATATGACAGGATTAGTACAAGCAAATACAACCAAATGCATTCAAGTCATTTGAGAGAGTCACTGAAATACTGTCCATTTCGTATGTTGATGTTTGTTAATATGGCACAGCAAAACGGCACAGAATTTCCACTTAAATGTAAGTATTTGGATTGTTTACAACTGCTTAGGCGTCTAGATCAAATGGTAGTAAAAGGAAGTAAACAGACACAGAAGCATCTAAATATAAGTACATACTCACTTAAAATCTTTCATACTGTAAAACCAAGAGAGGAAAGTTATTCACTCCTCTACGTCTTCATAAGCACATCTCCAAGCCAAAAGTGAATCCAAGTTATCAATTTTGCAAGCGTACTTACAGGTTTTGGTAATTATGTTGTTAGATTCCACAGTGGGATGTTGGCCTGATGTGTTGTTCCTGCCCGATTCGGGGGTGGTGCTGGGGAGGGGCTGAGTGGCGGAGCTCGCATGAATAGTCACTGCTGAGGTGGGGGTAAAGCGGGGCACCTTGGGTGAGGCAGGGGCAAAAGGGCCGGACGTGGAATCTTTCTCCACAAACACCTCAGGCTGTCCGGGGTTAGCAGGAGGAGTGGTGCTTTGTGGGGAAAGTGCAGGGGGTGAGGTGGGGTGTGAAAACGACACAGGTAGCCCCCGTGTGGGATCTGCGTCAATAATGATAGGGTCCTGGCCTATACGTTTGGGATCCAGGTGGGTGGGCGGCTCGTACTCAAAGATCTTGTCCACAAAGACCCACTTGAGGCCAGCGGTACAGAGTGCTAGGCTCAGCAAGCAGGCTAAAATAGGTAGGATGCAAATCTTCTCAGAGCGCACGCAGTTGCGTACCTGCTCCAGCTCAACACATACGCAACAGGAAGCGGCGGCCAAACCCAGGCATCGCAGAGGTCCACGCTCTTCCTCACTCTCCCCGACCACCTCTTCTTCTTCAGGTGTCTCTTCTTCGGGTGACTCCTCAGGGCCAGTTTCAAGAGGACCTTCGGAAGACTGGCCCAAGGGAGATGTGGATCCCAGAGGCTTGCAGAGTCCAACCGAGGAGTCCTCCACTCCTACCGACTCCATCCCCCTATCTTTATCTCTTCTTTCGTTCCTGTCCCTGTTGCCCTCCTTCTTGTCGCATACAGAAGTGTGTCTCAGGATGCCTGGCTTCTAGCTCAAAGTATTACACAGGCAGCAGAAGTGGTAGATTTCGCAGCATCATGCATCGTGGCTTGTAAAGTGTGATGTCCATTATCAGATCACTGCTGGGGGGAAGGGAGCAACACAGCAAAGATGATCTTCGGTACTGGCAGAGTAACCTCGTTAACATCTGGGAAGAAGCTCTGACTTCAGTGCCCGAAAAGACTTCTTTTCAAGGCATCCTTCTTCTCAGTAGCATGAGGTGAAAAACATGCAGCAACACAAAAGTCTATAACGGTCTCTGGAGGCAAAAGCAGAGCAGGGCGGCCCAAAGGTGGATCCCTCCCTCAGGAGACTCAGTTGCGGCGTGGCTCAGAGAACTCCAGCAGCAGGGCAATGTGTACCTGAGGGAAGGGCAGGGGGAGGAGGCTGAGACTGCAGCAGGGGCTGGGGCTCGGCCAACGGGAGAGCCATGCTGTCATGCTCCAGCGGCAGAGAGCGGCTGATTCATCCAGGAGCAGCAGGTGCCTGTCCGCTCCTGAGAGCCGGCAGACAAGAGCAGGAGCTGATCGCTAACGCCTCGCAACACAACACGGAAGGATGGGCAAGTGAGGATTACACACACCCCCTTCCTCGCTCTTACCCCTCCTCTTCCTTTTCTCTCTTTCTCTTACACAGATGTAACTGCTTCCTTCCTCTTCCCGCCTTCGCAAAATCTTTTCTTTTCCTTCCTCCCTTCCTTTTTCTTTTCTTTCTCTCTTATACTCACACCATCCTTCTTTCTCTTTTCCCCAATCTCCTTTCTCTCTCTCTCTCTCTCTCTCTCTCTCTCTTTCTCTCAGCTCTGTCCACACTCCCCTCTCTGGCTGCTCTGGCTCTGCACTCTGAACACGAAGCGTAGAGCTAGGCAAGTCTGCACTTGATCCAATTAGGAAGAATGGCAGCGAATCAAAGGCAAGGAAGGCAGACGGTTCCAGCCACTCTCATTCTCTCTCTCTCTCTCTCTCTCTCTCTCTCTCTCATTTTTTCATTCACTCACTAGACTTAGACCATTGATTATGGTAATACAAAGGGGTGTTTTTTTATGAGGAAGGAAGGAAGAGCTACACCAGTGACCGCGACATGTAATATTCCTTGTGGGACTTATTATAGTTTTAAATGGGCTCAGCCTGCAGAATACCTCCTTTATTGGCTACAATGCATGAGAAGGATAAAACATGAATGAAAACTTATCTCAGTTTACAACTAATATCATAAACCTGATTTGTAAAGGGTAAATAGATTTTGCCCTTATTTGCTACCCCTTCTCCTTGTCTGACACTTACTACGCATGCAGCCCACCCTTTTACGTTCCATAATCACATTTGTCTGTACCTGGCACTGTATTGCTGACTCAGGGGATGGGGGAAGGGGGAGCCAGTCCGGAAGCCCCTGCACTGCACATAAATACTGGATGAAGAACAGACTCCTTTGGAGTATCACAGTCACTCCGGACGCTTGGCCATTTTAATAACAAAATGCACAGTCCAGCACAGTCGCACGAACCAACAGACTGATTTTTATTAGCACAGTCATCAGTTTAAGTAGCAGACTTTTATTAAAATCCTGAATCATTGTTATATCTATAATATAATTAATTAGACCAACGGACAATGTGAGAACAAAAGCTTTTCTCACCAGTCTTACCAGCAGGGGGATGGAGGATCTGTGCTATCAAGTTACAGGCCTTCAGAACATGGCTATGGCATTTATACAATGCACTTTGATCTTCCTAAGAGGCCAATTTCACAGCCGGCACACCGTGATATATTCATGTGAATGATATCATTTTAATGTCTAAATTATAATGTGTACTACTGAACATCATTAGTTCCTTGATAAATCCAGCATGTTTACAGCTTATCATGAAAACGGGCAGTGAATTTTTGTGTATTCAGTTTTTCTGGTTAATACGGTTTTTCTGGTTTTTCTGAAGCAACCTCTTAAGACCATCAGACACTAGACATCTGCTTATCAGATTAGTCAGCCATATCCACGGTCATTGTCTGTGCATGTGTCAAGGAAAGGCATTTTAATGCTTGGTTGATCTGACAAAAAAGTAAGATATGAATGAATCTGGTGACTGATGCACTGATGTAAACTCCGTAGTCTTAGATGCACTGACAAACTCTCATCTTATATAATCATTTGAGTTGAATAAGCAAGTTTGTGATGAGTAACCAAGGCCACATTGGCGGCACACCTTAACCTCAAACATGTCTCGGCAGCCATGCAACACAATTTCACCTTTGGTTTTGTCCAAGCCTAGGTTACACCATCCTGGTCTGATAATGTGCTACCCTACACTACAGGAGTTGGGATTACCAGTCACAAAATCTGTGCTCCGCATGGCTGGCTTTGAGCAAAAGCTCCTTGTTGGAATGAGTGAGACAGATAGCAGGTGTTAAGCTCTCCCCCGCCTGGTGCTAATGGGCTGGGTGTCAAATCCGGACCAGACCTGAATGTATGGGAGGCTGAAAACACATGGGTGAGGTCTTAAGTTCAGGGGCAGTATCACACTGACCCCCCACCCCCATGGACTTTGTACTACGTGGAGGAGTTAATGCAACGCATTTAAAGCAGAGACAGACACAAACAGGCCTGCTTGTAATTCCCATTGTGTTAAACCACTGTAGGGCCCAGGAGTAATCCATATATTGGAGCTACACCAGTGTACCCCATCAAGCCTATAAAGCAGAAAAGTTTTCTTCATCAATCTTTAACAAACTTTAAGTTTTCCCTAACAGCTTAAGAACTGTCATAGATGAACATGGATACTTCACATGAGGCAAGATAATATTTACTATATTCCTTTTCAGGAAGGACAATTTATGCATGACAGCTATTTAGTAGAGGTGTTAGTTTCACCAGCACTGAACCTTATTAACCCAAAGTCTGACACTTTAGCACTTTAGACAACAGACGTCTGACAGTGGTGTCTACACACGTTTTGTCTGAAATACGAAACTAGGTTTGTCCAGTAAAGACAAAGTGACGATGGAAAGTCTGTGTGAATTAGTCATTAAAAAAGGACTAGAGTACGCCTTCCACACCAACCACATGAAAAAATAGGATAGAGAGCTGAATAGATTCAAAGGGCATCAACCAGAATCTGTCCAAAGCCCCTTAGGTGCAGCACAACTATGAAAGTTGTTGTATGTAGTTGCTTTCAGCCTTTTGAATACTATTTGAAGAAAAAAAAAAACTTTAAAATGATAAGAACAGCATTGAGGGTGGATTAATGAATTGGACTGACTTCTGTTATTGAAGGTCGTTGGCTCTGAGATGCAGGAGAGAATGCCAAAAGTGTTGCCAAAGCCAGTCAATGTCTAAGACAAACACACTATGCAGATCGTTCTGTCAAAGACACAACAATGTCAAAAAGCCTTTTCAGGTCTTTGAGACTCTGCCTTCCTTCAAAAAGTCACCATGCTGTGGCATGTCAAGTGTGGCCAACAAAGAACTTCTCAAGAGATCCACAAAGAAAATGCTCAGGTCAGCTTCACCTTCAGCTCTCCAGAGACATACAGATTTGTATCCCAGAAACATCAACATATTCATGACATGATGATTGTGCAAGAGTCCCATCAAATAAACGAGAGGAAGACACGCGAGGGGTATTTATATAAATTAATTTCCTTATTGCAGTCTTTTGCAGGAAGTCAAATTAATTATTTACGACTGAGAATGAGAAAGAGAAAAAGAGTGAGAGAGGGAGAGAAAACGAAGGAGAGTGAGTTGAGAAAGAGAGTGGGTCTGTCTAGGGGACCTGACCTAGAAAAATCCCAGCACAGAGTCTAAAAGTGAGCAGGGATGGCTGCCTACTGGCAGACAGAAGGTTATTGGTGCATTAGAAGATGAAGCGCATGTTCATGCCAAAAGACAGAGCGGCAGAACTTTTTTTTCACCAACACAGGACGAGGTCTTGGAGAGGCAGGCTCGAATTCAATAATGTCACTATTCTCTGCTGACGTACAGACAATGAGAGGCTTTTAGAGAAATAGAGGAGCCCCTTTTCATCCCTCTTAAGCACAAGATCATTGCCAGGACAGGACAGCATTTGTGAGTAAAGCTGTCCCTCCTGCTGGCAATATGGGGAGGGGGGGTGAGACGAGTGGTGCTTCAGACTGTAGTCCAGTCTACAGATTTTAATCCAGCCATTGGCTGTGACTGAACTGAAGAAAAGCAGTACAGTCATCATACGGGGTGGACAGAATTAAGTGGCCAGGCCTGTGTGTATTTGTATGTGTGCCAGCGCTCTCACCTCGGTCGGCCCGCCTGGCTGGTGCCTGCACTACAGGCTCATCCGTCTCCTGCTGCGACCCTCACTGACACACACACACACACACACACACACACACACACACACACACACAGAGGCATACACATCTGTCTATGGTAAAAATGTATGTTATTCAACACTTGCCTCACAAACCTTAAACTGGAACTGAACCATGATTGCTAAGGTTTTATACACTTAAA
>JBBPCY010000035.1:5005438-5034538 GCA_037974405.1 Brachyalestes nurse
GGGGTAGAAACAGGATCTTTTTATCATTTAGGCTGGCTGCTCACTAGCTTAGTCCCTTCAGGGGTGCCTTTAAGCAGTGGAGAAGAGAAGATGGGGGGTGGAGGGGTCTCTGGGTTCAGCACCACTTGACTGGACAGCTCCCATCTGATACAGTGTGCACCCATATGAATTTGGCTCGAGACACGACCTGTTCTGTGACAATATTTCAACAGAGAATTTTGCACCGGATCACTGACCCAGCTCCAGCACAAAAAAGATACAGCATGTTTAAAAGGTATTGGAGCCATGTCCTTCACTCGAGGTTATCTATCCAAAAGCTAAATTAAGAGTGCCTCTGTGTAACAGTATATAGTATGTAGGACATGACTTAATACCAGTCCAGCCCATGTCCTCTACGGTCGAACAGAGGCATATCTGAAGCTAATGGAAAGCAGAAAGGGAGGACATTGCTCTTACACATCACTACTGTCTCTATCAATGGATCTACAATGATGACAGGAAATTAAACGTGCAGGGTAGTGCAGGGGAGTATTTAAATTCCATCTCACAACATGTTTTCCAAATATATCACAGTAGCACATGCTATTTATATCTAAATTTGACTAATCAGCATTATGTTTGGGCATGAGCCAACTTGTAGTTGCAAGTTTCTGAGCAACACATGTATGTTTATTTTCTCTGGTTTAAACAGCCTTCTCTGTCCACTCTGTTACTTAATAAAGTTAGTACTCTTTAGTCTGTAGGTTATTAGTAGTCTCTCATGCAATGTGTGCTGAAAATGTATTTAAACCTTTCTCCCCAGGAAAACAGCTTGACCACCATGTGACCTGAAATATTATTGTCAGTTATCAATGGCTTTGGGCCGATACTGGACAATCGTGTACTGCACACAATCTCTCAAGCCTAATAAAGTTAATGAACCACAGCATCCTGACTACTGGCACAATAAAGGAATGTCTTACTGACTTGACAAAGCTTGTTTTGACAGAATGTTCTGTCTTGCTTATCCTTAAATGACTCATTACGTGATAAACGTTAACCAAATAGAAACCAGATTTCATAAAGGGAACTTACCCTTGATTTGGTTTTTGTGGATTTTAAATGGTTCTTTCATTAAAAATTTTCATTAAAATCTGAAACATCCAATAAATATATTACAGTTCATTTGTTTTTGTTATCAATGCTGCTAAACAAATACTATTGTGCAGCACGACTACTAATATACCGGAACATAATGTAAGGTAACTGTTTTCCATTTTACTTGCCAATGATACTCACAGCTAAATGTTGCATTTGAACAGTATTAAGAATGAGAGTTTTGTCATAGAGAGGGTATGAAACACTGTCCTTTATTTGGTTATTAATTCAATTAATTCAGTTCAATTAAATGAAACAGTCACAAACAAAGACCATACTATGTCAAGAAAAAGGTATAATAGCCTCATCCAATTTCCCCAGCCCATATTGTTGATCCATTTCCTCACTTTCCTCTCCAAGTTCATCCCCCAATGGAAGGTTAGGGGTGCATTAGGATGTTTCTTGTAAAAGAGAGGGCCTCTGAAATCTAAGATGTCATAATCTGGCTCTTAACGGTGGTCTGCTGAAGGTGCAGGGCTGAGAGAACCACATGCTCACTCTGAGTGCTGTAATTATTAATGCTGCGGCAGAGGCACAGTGTGCTCTTCGCTTCAGAGTCTTTTCCCAAACGGCTCCCATAAGGAAGCCAGTGGCGTGACTCGGTATACGCTGAACTCAGGCAAGACTGGCCATGTGGAGAAAGTTTTAACATTTATACTTAGCCTGCAGCTGTGAAAAGGAAATCAGGACAAAAAACAACTTCATAATAAAAGAGCAGCTGGAAAAGCAAAGTGTTCAAAGAGATGTTGTAGCATTTTGCCTCAGTAATATTCATCAAAATGGACTTTTGTGGGTTACGCAAAATAACTTTTCTCTGAATGTTTCCTTCCTGTCATGCCATCAGCTTCAGATTTGCCTTTTAGATAACGGTGCTGAAATTACTTCCACTACTGTCACATTTCATCATCTAAACCGGAAGACAAGATCTAAAAATTTCACGGCAGCACAGGCCACATTAATGTCCCGCAAAGGCATATTAAGCCCCTGATGAAAGATAATACAATCTGTAAAAGAAAGCCCCCCAGAACACTGGGTGAAGTAAACAGAATATCCCTCTGTTTGAGATTAAAAAAAGCAAAGAGGAGTCTTCGGAGCTTTTCAGTGTACTTGAAGCAGTTCTGTGGATCTGCATAAGCCTATTGTACAAATGAAAATCATGACAGAGAGAAATGCACCCCGGCTTGGCAGTGAAGGCACACTCACAAATGTACAGCAGGATGGCCCATCACATTAAAGAAGGGAAATGGAAATTAATAAATAAATAAATGCCGAAGGATACGCTGGGGAACGTAAAACTGGCCCTAGATCTTAAAGAACAAATGAAAACAAAGAATATGTATACGCCGCTAGTGGGATTTGGAGCTTCAAAGTGAAGAATTCCAATGGTGAACTTACATGAAAAATAGATCAAAAAAAGAAAGGAAAACTCAATATCTTAGCCAGTTTAACTGTGGGTTATAAAAGTGCCTTCTGGAAGTTTCTCAACTTCCTACTGTCTCCCTTAGAAGAAAATGAGAAGAGACAAAACATCTTCGACTGTAGTCAAAACACACAGCCGTTAAAGCAAAGTGTTTGTGCCGATCCAGTCTCTCGTCTCTTTTTCTAACCAGGTTAACCTTTACCCATGGGAATATGAGAGTCAACTTACGTTACATTGTGGGTTTTACAAAAACAAACAGAAAAAAGAGCTGTTCTATTGCACTCATTAAAAATTAGCTTCAGGTAAAACCTAAAATAGACTAAATTAGAGCCTGAGCTCCAGGATTCAGTTTGATAGCCCTTGCACATGGTTCAAGAAAGTATTTCCATCAGATCGAGATCATATTCCCCAGCAGACATTATACTTGTCTAGACATTTATTCATATTCCCAACTTGAAATAGGACCCATTCAGATAACAGCTTATAAAAACAATCTGACATTTGCGCAGACCTTAATTAATAGTATTAGGTCCAAATACCACAAGCATTACATCTTGCCTTTGCCTTGCAGACAGGACAGAACAAACTGACATATTATCCTTCCCTACAGCTGCACTTTTTACAGACTGGAAGTACAAGAGCAGTAAAATGTCCAACGCCATTATCTTCTGTCTGGGGTCCGGACCACTGGCCCCAGTACTAACCACCATGTGAGACATATCTGTTAGGTGACCTCATGAATTCAGCTGTTTTTGTGGGAGACATTACTTATGAATTATTCTTACTTTGAAGAAATATTGAGTTTGGTCATGCTGTACATAAATCAGACTGCAGATGAGTCAGCGCAAATGGCCGATTGGGGAAATGGAGTAAGTACTTCTTGATTAAAGACAATGGCCCTCTTTACTTGTATCACTTGACACTGCATTCAAAAAGATCTGTATCTTATACCCTTAAAAAAACATAAGGGTCTCCACAAAGGGTTCTTAGGGTGGTACCATAAAAGAACCATTTCTACTTCCCTAAAGAACTGTTCAATGAATGGTTCCTAAAAGAACTATTTTTATAAGTGAGATGTGCGAGTGTGTAGTTTAAAGATAAACTTGGAAGATCTCTTACACTGGAAAAAAAACCCCTTTCCATTATGTGATTGTTCTTTATACTTTTAAAACTCACACCTCATTTACAAAAATGTTTCTTCAGGGAACTAAAATGATTTTTCAATGACACTGATCAAAGTACTATTTGTTGCACTTTTTTTTAAAGATGTGGTTTCCTTTATAGTGGTGATAGCTTCTGATTTTGAGGAAGCCACCTTCCTTTAGATGTGAATTATTTAAATGGTGCATGATATTCCTAAACTAGGGCAAGAAATCAACACAGTCACTTATGGACCATCCATTTTCCACCCACTGCAATATCATCCACACTTTTAAAGCTGCCCACCTCTTGGCAAAATGAAGCGCTGTGTTGGGAAAACTCAAATCAATAGCCATCAATTTTGTGGATGTCTGGTCTTAGACAAGACAGGCTCTTAATCTTGGCACGAAGATATTGCATGATACACTCACTATATTGGGTTTATTACTGCTACAAAGACTCATTCTAGTGAAATGAGACTCTTTAAGCATTGCACAATAATAGTAATTCAGCCAATGTGTTTAACATTCACTCTATTACTGATCTATGAAAAAACAGCTGTGTTACTGTGTATTTTCCTTTCTTGCAAAGTCATCACCATAGTCTTAACACTATAGTTTCAATTCACCCAATTTTTATACATTACTATATTACTACATTAACTGTTCATAGAACAGAGTTTATTTTAACTACAGAGTTGATAATGTACAGGATTAGGCGCCGTGTATGAGCTGTTACAACTGGCCAACGCTGGTCATTACATCAGTGGAATAAAGAGAAACGACTTCCCTTAAATGGATCAAATGAAAAGCTCTGATGAATATGGGGGAGGTCTTCATGGGAGAGCTAATGATGGCTGGTGGTCTCAAGTTGCAAGGAAATGCTACTTATATGGCGAACCTAGAGGGGAAACCACTCAGACAAAATACCACAAATCAATGAACAGGGGTGACAATATGATCCTGCTATCGCAATAAATGACATCTCGATAGGTATCCTTAGTATGTACCTCTATAAAAGACATAAATTGTTATATGTTGAGAATATATTTCAAAACAAGAACATATATATTTTGCTTGTGTGTTTTATCTGATCCACAAAAATGAAATCTTGTGAGATGTAATGGACAATTTCTTTAAGTATTGTGATGTTATATCTTTGAAATTTTGCCTTTCTCTAGAAACGAGATGTTGAATCCTTTAAAAAAAGACATGCATTCAGTCACATAGCTAGAAAAAGGCAAAACATTTGTGGCTTGCTAGTTTGCTGTTTGGTCGTGAAAAGCAAGTGCTCTATTTAAAATGCTGCCTCCCTTACACCCTTCCATCTTTCTCTTTCTATATACAGCACATCAAGTTCTTCCACAGTCACGAATGGTACCCACGGGAACCTGGCTACTGACCACCATCTCAGCAGGCAATTCCATTACACCTCTGCACACTTGGCTTCCAAGTGTCCTCTAATCCACTGTAGTCTATCAAATGCCGCATCATTAGAGCGCCTAGTGCTACAGCAGCAAGTTTAGCCCTGAATAATGCAACATATACCAGTCACCATACATCAAAAGTAATGAACAGGGGAAAAAAATAGGTAAACTTGAAAGTAACTACAATTATGTGTGTTAATAAAGTCCAAGAACATTAAAGGCAAACATCTCAAACATGTCTGGCCAATAGGTCAATGCAATGCATACATTACACCAAGAGTACACACACATATATATATACACACACACATCATGGTTTTATATCAGGATTGTAGCAAGAATTCATTTGTAGATGTACCATTATGTTCCTTTAATGAACTTCCTGCTATAAGGCTAATACGGGACAAATGGACAGCACTGGGGAATGATCATTTTTCACAATCATAGATAGGTCTAGGCCTGTCAGGATAATGAAATGTAAACTGCCGACCAATTGCCATCTAAATAATTGGGATTAACTAATCAACTATTTAAGTATAAGCCAGAGAAGGTCAAACTGGGCGATTGCCTTTCTTGCTTCTAGCTTTATTTAGTGTCGAGAGATTTTAATTAGTAAGTAAACTTGCTTGCTTATTTGCTTGTATTTCTACCTCCTTTTATACTGTACTCAATGCAAAATCTCTCAGTTAAGCCTAAGACATTTTGGATGTCACTGTGTTACATTTAGCATGGGTACCATGCTGTAAGAAAAGAAAACACAGGCTCTTAATTAGCTCAATAAAATATTTCATTCAAATTCCATGAGATTATAAATGATCAAGATTTCTGGATCTGCACAGACGTTTGGAACCACACTGAGTCTTTGTGTTTAACTATGATTGAGCCAAGTGAGTCAGTAGGGATGAAAGCAGATGGTAACAGCTGTCCTATAACACTGATGGAATCATGTCAGACCCTGAAACATGAGAAAAATCATAAGTGAACGAAGGACACGGTCAGATCTTGACGCTTGTCCTTGCTGTTCGATCAGTGTCTGGACGGACACATGGCTGAAATGGCTTTTTCCGTCTTGGCAGACGTTCAGAGGAGTACTACTCACTAATTGAAAAAGTGATTAAGTAGCCAGATTTAACAGCGCAGCATACTGATCCCTCTTTCAGAGCTGCAACAAGAAAACAGAGAGTGGGTAAAAGGAACTCTGTATTCTTGGCTAAGATATTAACGGCCCACAAAGTTTTCGGGAACTCAATTTAAAAAAAAAAAATTCCCAGAGTAAAAGCAAACTGAGAAGCTGAGCCAACTAGGGCTGGGTCCTGGCAGCAACTTCACAATAGGTACATGCATCACAGTTCAAGATAATACACCACAGAACAGCATACAAGATCAACTTTTACAATCAGTCTACTCAGTACATTTCAAATCCTTGGGATGATGCTGGACAAAGTCTTAAGGCTTCCATGTAGTCCTTGTAATAGAAAAGAGTGATGTACCACTACATCACTTTTTTATGATGTTTTTTTTAACTATTAAAGGGTAGCTTTATAAATGATGTACTCTTACATCTGAATGGAGTTGAGTACTTGAATTAGTAGAGAACATTTTTCACATTCACACATCCCATTTTCCAAAACGCTACAAGAGCAATTCGCTGAAAGATTCTTCAAGGAACCAAACTTGATTCTTCCACGGTTTCACTCCATTCTTTTCGGCAGCTTTACTTCCAAAGCTCCCATATGAGTGAAAATACTCCTTGCTAACTGAATCATTTTTAAATGAGACTTTGATATAGTACCTCACCACTGTCTGTGTTTCAAAACATACCATGCACTCTCAGGTCTATGTAGGAAATGGAAATTAAGCTATAAAAACAGCCTGTTTTGAATATGCTTGCTTATCATGACAATAAACCAACACACACATAGATTACATATAATGTCTAAAAAATTGTTGTATGGACCAACATAAATGTTCCAAAAAGATATTTTTACATTAACACACAACCGTCTGAAATCCAAACTTACCTGTGGAGCATTTTGAGCCAGTGTAGGTGTATTACACAGTACTAAAGTAAAGTAAAGTAAAGTAAAGTGGCGCCTTATAGTCACACATGAACACACACACACCACAGCACACAGTGTGGACAATGTGAAATTCTTTCTCTGCATTTAACTCATTCACCAAGTGAAGGAGGGGGCTGCCACCAACAAAGGGGGCCAGGGAAGCAGTGTGTGGGGACGGTATCTTGCTCAAGGGTACCTTAGTGGTGCCACTAGCAGTCCTGGGATTGAAACCCATGGCCCACAGGGGGAATTTAATAACTACTAGGCCACTAGTACTATGTTTTTTATAAAACCTCTAGACATTTCTTCTCAGTATTTACAAAAAAAAAAATTGCTAAAGCACATCAGCTTTGTTCACCACTTAAGGTCTGCTATCGACCACATTTGACAGATATACAACATTTGAAATAATCCTGAGAGTTGACTGAGTTTTGGCTTTGTTGAAACTAAGCAAATATCTCCTCTTACCTTTGGTGACATCCACTGTGGCAACGGAGACATCTTCACCTTGATCATTAACAGCCTTGCATATGTATGTACCAACATCAGATTCTGTGGCTTTCGTTAAGGTAAGCTCTGATGTTATCCGTCTGTCAAAACCAGAACACCAGTTTGTATCACAATTATTACACCACAACAATGAGCTTGCATGCATTTCAGCATATAAATAATTGCTGACATTCACATATTCTGTGCATTCACTACTAAGCTGTTTTATTTCTTTCATGTGCATGGCAGGGGGAAAGTTCCTCATTCGCTCTCAGTCCTTAATGTAAATATGAATTCAAATTTGGGAACTGGCTGTAACAGATCCTGGCACTGTGCTTATTATAACTATCCAAATGTCCATCGCCTACATGTGAGGTGTAGCAGGCAGGTGGAAAATCTGTTGTTGAAAGAATTCCAGGAACTCTGAGTGACAAATTCAAAATATATGCAGATATGCTTAGTCATGTGGGAACTCGTGGTGTTTTACATATCCCTGTGGGTTTTCAGTGGTTTTACAGACTTGATTTGTATCATGTTTAAATGTTTTTAAATAGTAAACGAAAAATTCACAAAATTTCAAGCGAACTCAAAGGTACACATAGAATGACAAAGAGCATAAGGCTCAAACGGATCTCATGCTTATATTTTTATATTATATTACTACATTAGGGCCTGACTGCAATTCCATATTATTCCAGCTTATATGACACTGATTTCGAGGGGCTTATAACTGATGATACTTGAAGATATCATTTCATTTTTAGATGGTAATTTTGCCCAAAAACAGGTCTACTAAAATAGACCTTTAGAGATATAATTGTTAATTGTCAGGTGTCACGTGAAACCTGTCAAATAAAACTGTTCTCAATGGTTACACTTCATAAAATGAAATATACAGAAACTCACAGTATATATTAATGTACTTTCTATATATAAGTACAAAATATAAATACCACCTTTTCATGATAAAGCACAGGTTTGTCTGTTTTTTTTGTTTTGTTTTTTTTTCTACTGTTTTTTGTATTCAAAAGTCCTGTATATCTCGATTGATGAGACTGGAGGATCCTGGTGGTGCTTGGACCTGAAAAGTCTGTAATTATCTGCATAATGTCTGCAATATTTTAAAGAACACCAGTAAAACTGCAGTAACCAATCAGTGGGTTTCTATATCAGACAAAGATGTACTATAAACGTTCAAACTAAAATTTACATTCAGCTGTTTTATTTCCTTCAAGCATGATGGTGCAGAAAATCCCTAATTTGCTCTCAGCTGTTTATGTAAACATTAATTCACGATTGAAAACCTGCAGGCATAGATCCCACTGGTATGCTTAATATGCCAAATGTCCAGTGCTACATATGAGGTTTAATATCCAGGCAGTAAAATGTTGTGGTTGAAAGTTCTCCAGGAAATCTGACAGTATAAAAAGGGTGATAACGCAAATATAGGCAGATAAATTATTTATACAGGAACTGTATTTACAACTGTTTCTGTTAGTCCAGTAAATATAGCCAGATAGAAATTACTCATACGGGAAGTTTACAACTGTTTTTGTTTTGTTTTGTTTTACATATCTCCCTGGGTTTTCAGTGGTAAATTAGTTTCTGTATCAGAATGTACTATGTTTAATATCATATCAGTCAAGTTCTATACCAGACTAAGTTTACCTAAAAATGTCTTATCAAACTAGTAGAACAATCCACAATTATCAACATCTTGGTCATACATGTTCGAAATTTGCTATTTAGAATTAATACATTGTCCTCTTGTGTAAATTCAAAGAATGTTACATGAATTTTATTAGCAGGACGATGCAGTTAGATATAAAAACACTGTTCTACTATTCCGAAAAGAATATGTGAAAAAGTTCACGTCAAGCCTGGATAAAAATCTGCATACTCAGACTTGCCGTGTGGGCAAATGCTCAGAGTAGACCCTCATGCCTAAAGGTATTCAGCAGAGAGTGAAAATAACTTTTCCACCGCTTCAGCATGCTGTGT
The DNA here is from genome assembly GCA_037974405.1 of Brachyalestes nurse. Lineage (NCBI taxonomy): Eukaryota > Metazoa > Chordata > Actinopteri > Characiformes > Alestidae > Brachyalestes > Brachyalestes nurse. The sequence goes on from JBBPCY010000035.1 coordinate 5,015,112, forward strand.
AAACCATTAACCCATGACTCAGTGTTCCTCGGAGGCATCACTCGGTTTGAAACAGAATCAACCTGAAGACTTGCAAGCAAACGATAGAGACACTAACCTTTTCTTCTTCATCTTGATCTTCCTGGTCTGACTATTGCCTATCTTGGCCCCATTTAGGTACCACTCAATCCTGGTCTGTTTGCCACCAGCTAACAGCTCACACTTCAGCTGGGTCTTCTGCCCTTCTGGCACAGTCACATTCTTCAGTTCCTTTAATTTGGGCGTAGCTGAAACACAGACAGAAATAAACAGGTCAAGACTGTTACTTTTGTTTGCTTGTTTATTGAAATGTACAGACACACAGTTACGCAATCAGTTCCACTTCCATATGACCCACATCCTGTATCAGTGGGTTTAAGTAGTGGTGGGTAATACAATAGAACATTTAAAAAAAAACAAAAAAACAGAAGTACGTTTAAAAACAATGAGTACATTGGTTTTTATCTTTTCACTCTCTGTATTACACTAAATCCAATTAAACAATTATTACAATTACAAACAAATATAAGACCATTTCTTTTTTCTGTAATGAAATACGTAGTTGGCCGGAGTACTGAAGATATCCATGATATGCTGAGAAAAAAAAAATACTGTGACAAATCATAATGATTATAATAAAATTGCCATATCATTCATATCTTAGTTTGTGCTTCTAACCAAATTCGAAATGTTTCAATGTTAAGGAGTGACACAATGACATTTTTTCACGTTTACACAACAGCAAATTCAAAATACACAATCACAATAATTGGTTACAAATACAAACGCAGAAGCGATGAAAAGTTTTCACTCTGCACCTTTGTAAGAATTTCTCCATGTGAATTAAGCTTTTATCACCAGCAGTAAAGGTTAAATTACTGGTGTAGTTTAAACATATAGTCAACACTAAACATATAGTAGACACTTCCACACGCTTAGAGGCTTGGACAGCATCTTTTATACATGCAGTGATTCTACCACCTGTGCTTTTTTTGACAGTTTGTTTTTCTGGAGAGCCTCTATTCGTGGTCTGTTGTACATACAGAGCGTCAGTTTGAACGGTCCCATCTCTTTTTGAAAGGAAGCCATGACTGATTGCCAAGCTCAGTCGAAGGAAGAGAAAAAGAGAAGTGGACGTTTGTTCACTGTGTGCCAACAGACCTGCCTGGAGGTCTTTGCATTACTGTGCTGTATTGTGAAATTCATTACACCAAACCATCTTTTCAACAGACCCCAGCCATTGCACAATCCCATGAGAACGCCAGACGCCTTCAGCCCCGCTAAACACAGCCTCACTCTACAGAGGGTCCGTAAAAGCTCGAGAAAGCAGCTCCTTCAGTTACAGGCAAAAACACAAACAATAATCTGCCTCTTTTCAAATCTGAAACGACCCGTGTCGTCGCCGTCATCTTGTTAAATGCAAAGTCCTGCCCTTAAGAGAGCGCTTTGGGAAAAAGTTAATCGTGCGAAACACAGCAAACAGTACAGGCCATCAACTATTTCAATCTCTTACAGCAGAGGAACTTTGTGGAGCACCCTTATTGGGGTAGAGGGAGGGTATTCTCCGCTAACAAACTCAGCTTCAAAGGCTCCACATTCCCCAAAGGCTCTTTTTGCAGGCTGGGAATCAACAATAGCTACTGACAAGTCATGAATATTGTGCACGCGGATTCACGTCGCCTTCGCACTTTCCAGATACATAACGACAGTTTGTCATATAACAAACATGGAGACAACCCAATGACAAAGAGAAAAAGTTTAAAAAAGTCACGAGAGGCACAAATACTGGAGGACAATATGAGGCTTCATAAAATATGCATCAGAGAGAAAACTGGCACAGCACAGAAACATGCAAGCCAAAACACAGGGTTGAAAGGTACATGATAGAAAGATTTGGGGGAAAAAGAGGGAGAGAAAGAAAGAAAGAGAGAGAGAGAGAGAGAGAGAGAGAGAAAAAGAAAGAGAAGGAGACACAATTAGGCATGGCACATCTACAATCTTGAATGGAATAAGTTGGGAGGATTTTCAGCCATGCTAGTGCTTGTTCCATCCATGGTTCACTAAAGACACTGCTGTCCATTGCATAGGCAGTGGATTGGTTTGTTCCCACCCTTATAACTCTATGCTCCTACCAATATTTAGGCCAAATTTTCTCATGACTGTGCCCAGATTGTCGTTTTTAAGAGATCAGGTCAGGCTCTAAGAGACTTGTTCTCCCACCGTCAAATTACAACCCCAGTCTAATGTCAAACTTACGATACATCACAACAGACAAGGTGCTCATTAGGCAACTGCTGGACTGAAGGTCAGTGGAAAGAACGAAAGATAAAAACACTGTTAATTGCAGACAGAGATCATACTTATACCATCACCCTTCATAATGGACTAATGACCTCCCATGGAGTTACTGCAGGAATTAAAAATGGACAAGGAGAATTTCAACACCACCCCCCCACCATGTGAATAACATTTAAGTGAAAGAATCTGGTGCCAATGGAATTCTGGGACTGGGGTTTGTGCATGTGTGCATGGGAGAGAAAGAGTGAGAACATAAGAGAGAGGGAGGGTTCTGACTGTGTTATAAATCACTGGTGTTCATGTAGGCTGAAAAGAATGGCGGTTTTGCAAACAGTTAGAAATCAGTGATGATCGAGAAGAATGCATCTGTAGTCACTACATACAGCAACATGAGTTAGTGCTGAGGTTTTTGATGAATGAATGTGAAGATTTCTTGTTTGCACAAGAGCTATGTCAATATTTAAACCAGTGTAAGATGTGTGACGCGTGTGATATTAGTGACACTCCTCTGATTGTGTGATTTCCATGGAAATCTAGTGATCAAGAAACTGCCAAAGAGAACCAAGGAATGTCGTTCCACTGGATGACTAAGAGACTCCAAGGCCCCCTGCAGTTTAGACATCATGAACTTGCATCAGCTAGCTTAAGTAATCAAGATTTCATTTATTTGACGAAAGTGCTCATGCACAGGCTAATCTACAGGGTGATGGACTTATAATATAATTATAATATACATTTTTTTGATCATTTTGATCAAAGTCCTAGCTCGAAGGTGGAATTGGAGGCAACTAAATAGGGCAAACGAATTCAGCAAAATTAAAAATGTCCATTCCGATATACAAACATTTAGAAAATGTAGAAATTTGGACTATTTGGATTAGCACTAGAGGGAAACCAAGATTACTCATTTGCATAGTCACAAATGCAATGACATAAAAAAATGGAGATTTTTGCATTGCAGCCCAGTTTGGCATAAATGATCTGGTCTTCCAGGATATAACAATTCTGTCCTCAAATACTAAAACACTTTTTTAAACAATTACCTGCTGAAACCAATACGATTCTGATATAATTGTGCATTTAGAAAACGATTTACCAAAATGTGTCACAAGCTCTCATTATGAACAAATAAACAAATATACTTTACAAAGATTAAACAAACCAATAATAAACCTCGAGGTGTTTGAATTCTCTTCTGAATGTGTGTCTACACTCACTTGCTTTGAAACTACAGCACAGCAGACCATAAAGCATCATGGAGCTTCTTTTATATAGAAAAGACAGAAAGATCAAGTTGCACATTACTGTGATCAGCATGGATGGAATGTAAAACCATTCATTCTGAAGCGCATTAATAAGGTCAGGCACTGATGTTGGACGAGAAGTCCTGGCTCATAATCTCAGTTCCAGTTCATCCCAAAGGTGCTGGATGGGGTTGAGGTCAGGACTCTGTGCGGGCCAGTCAAGTTCTTCCACACTGAACCCAGCCTTGTCTTTATGGAGCTTGCTTTGTGCACTAGGGCACAGTCATGCTGGAATAGAAAAGGTTCTTCCCCAAACTGTCTTGGCATGTCTTGGTATACTGAAGCATTAAGATTGACCTCCACTGGAAGTAAGGGACCTAGCTCAAAGGTGTGTCCCAATACTTTTGTCCATATAGTGTATATACCATATGAAATATCACTACCTATGTCAATATTACTGATATACTACTGATCTCTATTATGTACAGTAGCCACTATTTGACAGTACTTGACTGTAAAAGTTACTTATCTATATTTATGCCTAGTTTTTGTGTATATAGCATATTGAGTTTTTAATTGGATTTACTTTATATTTGATATTGTTCTCCTCTCTGTGTCTCTGTGACATAAGCATATTCCTCTGGGATCAATAAAGTTCTCTGATTCTGATTCCTCTGCATTCGTTTGGGGGCAGCTTTTAATGAGTTAAAGGAAAGAATGCCAAAAAGGCTTTGAATGTAAGTTTTGGGTTAATCACTGATCAGTGCAGTTTCTCCAACAACTGTTCAGATCCAGCAGTTCGAGGGAGTCACACAGCTCCATGTGGGCCAGAGGTGAGACTGATTGTGTCATAGACACGCTTTCAGACTTGCAGGTCTCCTCTTTCGGTCTCTCATCTCCGGGCAGGTTTGGCATTACACAGAGCGTTGTGAAATCCTGAACTCACTTTACCTGAACGGGCAAAGCTGAGGAGAGTCGCGTGCATTATCCCAGGGAATATATTCATACTGGTTTCAGTCTGGCGTGAAAAGAAATAGGCTCGCTCACAGCTGTTACTTTCACTCCCAATCACCTCAGGGGAACGACGCCCAACCCAAACCGGAACACTTTTCGTTCATTCAGAAAAAAAAAAGTATCTGATAAGAGGCTGAATTCCTTTGCTAAGTAGATGTAACTCAATACTGGTTGCAAAACAAGGAAACTGCACTTTAACTGCTTCAGCCCCCTGATTCTCAGGAAGGTTCTCCACAGTCCAAAAAAAGCCTTTAATGCAGTCTGACGGATGTCCCTGAGAACGTTCCGAATTCAAATAAGAATGAACATATCTGCTGTGTTTGTGTCAGAGTCAATGCAAATTGTGCCTTAGTAACCTCAGCGAATGGAAGGACCTTCAGTGTCATGCTGAAACTTTTATTTGCCTTTATTTATTTATTTCGATGCATCATCCGACCACACGTCTTTCCTGTTGCGTGTATGCTATGGTGAATAAACTAATTACAACAACATTACATTACATGGAATAAGACCTTCTCACATTTACATATTTTACATATGAGACGTTTTTTCCCCTCCTTCTCTTATAAAGCCATAGACTGGGGAAGTAGGGGTGCTGACGGCTGCTTGACTGCTGCCACAAAAAATGAGTACATAAACAAATAATACAGAACTATGTGTTGTTTTAAGGAGCTTGCTCTTTTGATTTATATATTGTCATTATGGTGAGCTGAACTGCTTCATTGATCAACTGCTGGTCTTTGGGGTTCTCTGGGGGTGTGTCACTAAAGCACAGGCAGGTTGAGCTGCAAAGACCATTTCCGATTTCGTTTTCTAAACTTAAAAGGGTTGTCTAATGTAGTTATGTGTATCTTTTCAATTCAACCATTATGCACATTATCTTCGACTTTAGCTTGACTGCGGGTGGTTACCCACCCATCTGATTTGCTGACGTTCTTTAAGAGAAGCCCTCTGATGTGTATAGACATGAATATGTGGAGATTGTCTTGCGTATAGACATGAATATTCGGAAATGTTCATTTTGTGCAACATTATAACACGTAACACGTTCTGTGTGATGTAAATTACCCCCAAAAAACAAAGTAATTAAAAAAAGGGGGAAATAGTTTTCTAAGACATCACTGAGTACAAGCTGCTTAACTTCTCAGAACTCCCATCTTAAAACATCCTTCCGCATGCCCACATAAAGATATAAGCTCAAGCATGCAAGCTCTCTTTCCAACAGCAAAAGGAAAAAGTTCATAACGAAGACGGCTATTTCTTAATGCCGTTAGATTGTCAAGCAGAAGCTTTTCCTTCCTCCCACTACAAATGATGTAAAACTGATGTAAAAGTGATGAAAGCTGAGTAATATATAAGCCATAAACCACTATACGCATGTGGTCACCTGCATAAAACATCTGAAGTGAATACTGCCCTCATATTTTCCCTTCTCCTTAAGTGAGCTGTGTAAAATCTCTTAGGGGAAATATCTCTTAACTGAAAATATTTAGGTCTGAGCACAATTTCTGACAGCTATCCGTTATTTGCATTAACCTGCAAATACAAGCGGCCGCTTACCCTTAACATGGTGTAATCAGTTCAGAAGAACATTCTATGAGTCTAACGCTCACTGCTGCTCACAGATGTGACGGACCTGAATGGAGAGTGGACGGTCCGAAGTATTTTCCGTTCATATGAGTTGACAGTAAATGGGGTGGCCATAAAAGACAGTCGTAATGCAAGGAGATAACTTCATTTACAGCTTATCTCTTTGTTTTCTCAGGGCCCACAGCGTCGGTGGGCTCGAGCTGCTTCGCCAGCTGTTTCTTTGTGTCACGGAGGAGCTCCCTTTGGGGAAACTCCTACGCTGGTTTTTCAGGCCACAAAATTTACACGGATCAGGGTCTACATTCCAGCCCTCACTGCTCCACTGAGCGAGGAATTCCATGATCTAATATGAGGGCCAGACACGAACGCATGATCCAAACGTTTCGCGCCAACAGCCCCTCGACTACGGTGACTTGAGTAGAAACTGATGGCTAATTCCTGATCCTCTACTGAAGGACTTATATTGAAACAGGATGAAGGTTTGGGGGGGGGTTTAGACACACTTTGGTGAAAAAAAAGCAGAAAGCTTTAATTTCATTTTGATCCAGTGCCCTAAATGTACTGATCTTACTGATATTCGCTGTGTCTTTGAGTTTTAGTCTGTAATAGCAGAGAAAGACCATTAATGAGCTCAGACTACGTATATTAATTTTTAATTTTTTAATTTCAAAAGCCATCTCGACTTGTGGCACATACCAAATATATTAGACCACGTGGAGAAAATACTCAGACAGGAGAAACAGCCCTGCTAGACGGCACAGAACAATAGCACAATATGTAGTTAACAATAAGACAAATTAAGAGTTTATCCCAAAACGAACAAGAAGAAAAGAACGGGTTTTCAAGCAGACTTAACGCAAATAAAGGATTCAGTAAATGACAGTTCGTCGCTCTCTGTGATCTAAACCTTTACAAAGCATCCAGGCTTTCATCAGCTCCTCTGTTCTCAGCGGCTCTCATCAAACATATCATGGGAATTCCCTGGTTATGACACAGGACCCACACCTGTCACTGATTCACTAGGACCCTTACGAAACAGCTCTTTTCCTGACAGGAGCTGACACCTCAGTACTCTCCTGAAACTGTCTGGAAACCAGATAATAAAGTTCATACATGCATATGAGTTGTTTAACCCATTCATGGCTGACAGCTTAATAAAGTATGAATGAAACAGAATGAAAGAGTTTGGTTTGTGTGATTTTAAATGATGAGAATGTGTAAACTTATATAGTAATAGCTTGTTTCGCTAACATTACTACTACTATTATTATTACTATCATTGTTATTTGCTTTGTTTTTATTTATAATCAAATCTGACCAACAGAACTGACAAATTAACTGATAAAAATGCACTTTTAGCCAGATGGCTAGTACTCCTTTCTCAGGTTTGTTTAGAAATTCTGACATGAACTTGATAATTTGAGTGATTTTCACATTGATTCAACTTCCAGTAGCGTCTGTTTTAACACGGTACAACTCGAGGGCTGCAATGACAAGGACAACAACCATAATGTCTATATTTGTGACCATTACTTAACAGTTTTTGTCAGTCTATTACAGAAGAGCATGTGTGTGGTCTGAGCTGAGGGCATTAAGGGTAAAGCCGCTGCCTGCAGCCAGAGGGCGCTCTCTTCTTTAGCTCCACACGCTTCACCTGAACGGCCTCAACTCCTGTCACACCGCTCAACCCCTCCAAAATCCAGTCACCAGCTCATCTTTCCTGAAAACCATGAAAGCAACGGCTCCCCTCTGGCATAAGGAAGCATTTTTTTTGCTGAAAAAAACATTCAGAAACGTCCACAAGTGTGGAAATTGGTTTTCAGGTATATTATCCGCCCAGCACTTCGCTCAAAATCCACCTGTGCTCACCAAACTCCCCAAAAACTCCCAAAACAACAACAAAAGCCCTCCAAACATATACAACACCTGGTGAAAAAATGCAAAAATCCCTCAGCAATTCTAGTTGTCAGCATATTTTGAGACACATTGAAGAAAACCCCACACCTTAGCCGCCTTGCCTTGATAAGTTATCTTACACACCTGAGGCATCGCTCTTTCCAGCTTTCTGTCCGCTTTTCCCTCCTTTGCCACCTTTGCCACTCTTTCCACCTTTTTCAGACATCCTTAGAAAGTCGTTGCTGGTTCTTCAGGTCTAACGTGAGGAGGCGACAGCTGTGCGAGTGTGTTCCTCTCGGCTGGGAGCTGCGTGTGCACACCTATAGTGCGTCCAAACTGCTCTGGTGTAACTCGCAGCTCCCATGAGTTTTACAGCCCCAAACAAGAGAGGCGGGATCTCCAGCTCAAATTTCTCTACACTTCCCTCATCACAGCCAGAGCCCACACAGCACTGCCCTCTCCACCCAGCCACCATCCACTGACGATCACTTTCTTCCCCCAGTAAATAAGTACATTAATTAATTAACTAATACATTAATAAATAACACATTAACCCTCCCCTCCCCCACTCCACAGGGGTCTCCAACTTTTTTTTCCAGAACCCTTTCTAGTGTGAAAGCTCTATGGACCCCTCCCAGAGCCCCCCACATCTCCTCACCCCCCCCACCCCCAACACCACCACACACCCGAAACCTAGTTAGACACATAATTAACAACAACACCCCCTCCACCCCCCATCTAGTGTGAAAGAGCCCTCAATTTTGGTGGTTCTTTAGAATAAGATGATTCAGTTATGGAAATTTAGAGTGGGCGATGCGATGATACTTGAGCGTTTTCAGGACTAACTTTGTCACGCAAAATGCCCTTATGCTTTTCAGAACATATTGAGTACATCATCTCTGAACACTGAGCAACTGCTTCCTACATTAAAGCATTATTAGTGCTGTTTAGCTGGATTTAGTGCTAATTGTAAAAGGTTTCAAAACAAATAACTTAATAAAAAGTACAATACTGTGCATTCAATCTTATGATACACATCATGTATACTTTTATTTTGCATATCTACTCTTAATTCAAGAGTTGGTGAATGACGAGTGTAGACAGTTTATAGACTATCAGCCAAAAAATCAGGTTTTTAAAAGGAGGTTACAATGTTTATGTAAAGAATTACACGTTAAAAGGTTATTGAGAGAATCAAAATAGTTCTTGGGCAAAGAACCCTTCTTTTTGAGGGTGTATTTCTGCTGTTTAATGGGACTCCTCTGGTTTAATACAGGGATTTGTTTTACACAAAACAAATAATCAATAGTCTACCAATCTGAATTCATTTCCAAATGTGAGAACACCTTCAAAAACATTCCATCCATGTTTACCATGTTTTACCAAAAACAAAAACCTATCAGCCAAACATCAGGTGGGAGTGACAGATTTTTCATAAGAATTTCATATGACGTCATGTCATTTAAAAAAAAAAAAAAAAATGAAGGACCCCACCTTCCTATATTAGATCCAGTGGATTTGAGTGGATGATAACCCTTTACAACCACTGCTATTTTTTCATGGTAGACACACTCATTATTAAGCGTTAGAGACACCTGCAGGGCACTCTTGGCTTCTTTGTCACTTGTTGAAAGATTCAACGTTGTCTTCTTTCACTTTTACTAAGACAGCACCTTTAATTTGAGGATATATTCACTGGGTGTGTTCATTTTATAGGGCACTTGGCTCTTCTAGGCTCCTGCGCTTGTACCAGTATCATTTTACATACATTTTGTCAAAAGGTATCCTTAGCATGGCCATTTAATTGTCCTTTTTTATGCTGACAATGAGCTGTTGACTCATATCCCTTTTTCCGTTTGACGACAGCACTTAACAAGATCAGGCCTGCTATCAGAAAGCCAAGTAATGATACTCACGTTCATCGTTTTCACTAACTGTATGAAACAAAAGATGGATATCCAAAATATTTTTTTTCAGCCATTTAACATGGAGACATGTTTGGGTAAGGAGTGCCATTAACACTGCAAGAAAGAAAGGCTGGGTGATTCAAAAAAAAGAAAAGGCTACTGATTCACTCTCTGTTAAAGTTAATTCAATGCGGGGAATGAGTCGGCCACATAATCTGTGTCCACAAATGATTTATGTATGAGTGCTTGCATGTTTCGCTCGCGCACAGTCGCCTCGCTACGGCTTTAATCCTCAATCTTTTCATCGGAGCAAGCAGCGGCATGTTAGCCCAAGTCGTGAGAAAACAGCGACTCTGCCTGTAATTCCTGGTTCTGCTTTTATCTTCCTGTTCAGTTTCACTCTGTGGGTGTACACTGAAACCTGGAGCGAAAGATAAACCTAGCGCTACCAGGTAGACATGGGAGATGAGGGGGGAGGGGGAGGGATGACGTGGGGTGGGGTTCTGGGGCAGAGGAGATCCCAAACCCTTTCAGAGAATACTTCTTCCCCTGCAAGCGCTGATGTGTCACATGAGGTGGCGGGAAGGTGATCTCAGGGTGAGCCAAGGCTGAGGAATGTGCGGGCTCTCAGAGGTCGAAGGGTACACACGCCACAACCAAGCTGGGCTCAGGCATGAAGGGCAATGGAGCATGTGTTAACAAAAACCAGAGCACGGTCCCCTCCCATAGCCTACAAAGAGAGCGCAGGTTACGTGGGAGGAAAAGACTGCTGAAGGACATTGACGGGATTACTAAGGAATACTCCAGCATTTTTCAGTCTAATCTATATCTGCCACTTATGTACAGTCACTTAACACGGACAATACCGCACACACGTTCGCTGCAACTGTCTACATGCATGCAACAAACAGAGATTAGGTTTTAAAAAAACTAGAGTTGTTCTTTAATGAGGCAAGACTTTAACATCAAACAGATCAAACACTAGAAGCGTAAGTAAAGGGTGGTCTGCAGCAACATGTTCATTTTTTCTGATAAACAAACCCCTACATTGCAGCTAAAAGGACTCACTTAGCGAATGTAAAAGCTTACTGAAGGGTATTGATGGGAATAATGAGGAAAAGCATGCTGGTCAGCAGTAACAGGTTCATTTAGCTCAAACCTGACTGCTAAAACAAATGTGCTATAGATATTGATGAGGTTAATGGGTGATTCGGTAAAACTCTGAACTAACTGGCAGGTGGTCATTCATTCATTTTTTGGTCAATCAGCCTACCCATACAACTGCAAATACGTGATGAGTGCACTGTGAAAGTTTATGAGGTGAGATGAATGTGAAGAGCTTTTTAAAAGTAAAAGGAAACTTCACATAATGTAAAGAAACCTCCAAGAACCTTAACATTATATGGAGGTTTTTAAAAGGAGGTTACAATGTTTATGTAAAGAATTACCCATTAAAAGGTTATTGAGAGAATCAAAATAGTTCTTGGGCAAAGAACCCTTCTTTTTGAGGGTGTATTTCTGCTGTTTAATGGGCCTCCTCTGGTTTAATACAGGGATTTGTTTTACTCTAATAAACAAATCATCAATAGTCTACCAATCTGAATTCTGTTCCACCTTCAAAAACATTCCATCCATGTTTACCATGTTTTACCAAAAACAAGAACCTTGTTTTTGGTAAAAACCAACCCTATCTGACTGCTAAACATACTGACCGAATGCATGAATGTGTTTGATGGAATTTATGAGATAATATTTGACATTTGACAAGAAATGAACATAAAGGTAGTCTTGAGCATCATCTTCATTCACGTGTGGGAAAATCAGCCTATTTGGTACTGCCTACAGCATTGTGACATTGTGTTTTCTCCTAATTAGTAACAATGTGTACACAACAGATAAGTGTAGGTGTAAATTGTCCATGTGAACACACCACAGTACACAGCGTGAACAGCATGAAATTGTTTTCTGTATTTAACCCATGCACCTAGTGAAGCAGCGGGAGCTGCAACACAGCACCCGGGGAGCAGTGTGTGGGGATGGTTCCTTGTTTAAGAGTACCTCAGTGGTGCCACTAGCAGTCCTGGGATTCAAACCCACAACCTTCTGATCACAGGGGTTACTCCTGAACCACATGCCACCAGTTGCCCTACTCGAAGGGATTATTATTAGTCTTTTTTTATTTAAGAAAACCTCCTGATTTGAAAACTGACATTCATGCTCCCATTTCAGGATTACGAACACACCACAGCACGTAGTGTGAACAATGTGATTTAACCCAATTTACCAAGTGAAGCAGTGGGCTGCCACCAACAAGGGGCGCCCGGGGGCAGCATGTGGGGACAGTACCTTGCTCAGGGGAACCTCAGTGATGACACTAGCAGTGTTGGGATTTGAACCCACAACCTTCTGATTGCAGGGGCAATGTCCTAACCACTAGACTACCAGCTGGAAGTGATGAATCTCTGTTCATGCCTGTGAGCCAGATTCATGTTCAAAAATTAGCCACAACAGTTGGGTCAAACCAGGCCAACATAGTTGGGTGGGACCAAGCTGGGTCAGGTCTGTTGGGTAGGGTCAGGTCAGGTTGGTTCAGATGCAGGTATGGGTTGGGTTTCATACCCATGCAGATCTCTAGGTCATCCAGTTACACTTGGGAGTTTATTTTCTATTCATTTTCAGAGCTGAATAGAATCAAGGCAGACCAAAATGTGAGATTTCAAATGTTTTCATAAAGAACCATCGAGACACAACAACTACTATAACCTTATATATTTTTAGTTATTCGAAAATATAAGTTATTTAAGTTATTCGGTTATAATACAGTGTCATGCAGTATAATGGTTTAACGATCCGCCCCATTCCATTCCAAGATCACATCAGAGGTTTTTTCTTATTGTTTGGATTACCAAGATACAAAATGTCGTAATAACTGCCCTCCTCAAAGACAAGACAGTAAAGTGCAGTGAGACCTTTTATTTTGTTCTGTCCAAGCTACCGTAAACATGCTGTCCAAGTGGTAAACACTTCCTTCCTGTGTGCTACCTTAAAACGTCAGTGTTTGGAACTGGGTGGGTGAGACACATTTTAATTAGTCGACATCATTGCCTTCATATGGTGAGCATCAGAACACAATTCAGAGGAAAAAGTGTGGGGTTGGTTACTTTTTTAAATGATAGGAATCCGAACAAAGAGAAAGTGTAGAATATGCATTCTGGCATGACAACACTGACAGAAACAGGTCTTATCTTTACCCACAAACTGTTACTGATTTCTTCACACTGCATTGGCAGAGAAACATGGAGAGACATGTCAAAGGGAAGTGATCCATAATAGAATCATATCAGTATCAGCTTGCCATAGTTGAAAAAAATATCACCTGACTGACAGATTTGAGCTGCAATTCAGACCTTTGATTGATTATTTGATTGTTGGTTTTTGTTGGTGTAGAAGAATATTTAGGTTGCACAGAGCTCCTGTGCTTTTGATTCATTTTACTGCATTTGTGATTCTCTACAAATAAATGTTATATTTTCCCATGATGCCAATCCAGGTTAATTTAATTCCAAATTCTACACTTTATAAATGTGTGAGTGTGTGTTTATCTACTTGCAGACACCAAGTGATACTGGAAAATCTGTATAAGTTGGGACATTTGCAGTTCACCACAAATTCAGCGTTGTTCGGAAAAAAGCTGAAATGCCTTATGGCTACTTAGTGTAAGGTCAGGGTTGGTTTAGGTATAGTATTACTATTACTAGTAGTATTATGTATCACAAATAGTAATGTGTGTGTGTGTGTGTGTCTATGACAGTGCATCTCAGTGCAGCTTTTATTCTCTTCAAATTTCACTACAGGATGCAGTAATGAGCAGAGGCCTCATAAACAGATCAATAGAAGAAACTCCACCACTTCCAGTGCTATAATAAAACATCATCATCCATTTTTCATCTACATACAATATTACAAAAATACTATTGTACAGGTATCTATAATATATGTGTAGTAGCTGTAATTATCTGATTTTACTGTCGCATTCTCCTAGGATTCTTGTGTCGGGGAGAGTGGGGAACAACAAAACACATTTTTTTGTTTAATAATTAGAAAAGTATTCAAGATTCATCATTTTTATTCAAGCAACCTACACACCAATTACTCATAAAAAATTCAGCCAAAAGCAGTGTTAGTCCAAAAGTTGCAACTCACAGGTGGGGTTAATAGTAACAGGGGAAGGAGCTACTTTTAAAATTCCCCAAAACTTAATGAAATCAGGGCAAAACAGTGAAACTGTATGCTGTATTCAATTTACATGCAAATATGCATCAAGATAAATATGATTAACAAAAAGTGCCACGTCAAATGTAGCAAAAGTAGCAAATATCAGCTATATAAAATTGAAATATTATAATTTTCTTGACAATAATATGATTTTTAACATTTGTATTGACAGTTCTTGATTATTATGGTTGGCTTTGCATTAAAACTAACCACAACCTGTCTTACAGGCACCAGAATAGCATCGCATAAATGTGTATTGTATAAATTATACATAATATACTCAATAATCAAAAACATGGATGATAAAAAAAATACTTCTGTGGTCTTCAGTATGAATCTTAAAAACATTAGTCTGACTACTGTAAAAAATGAACATACCATAGCTATGAGAACACGAGGAGCTTACCAAAACTACCTCTGTTTGAACCAGTAGTTTTTCAACATAAGATACTCCACTTTTCCTTTGAGCTAAGATGTGCCCCACTCTGCCCTTTTACGAGGAATTTGTACTAACAACTGATGTAAAAATATCATATTACTTTACGCTATGCCTTTATTGCTTGTTCAGAAAAATGTGATTCATGAGGAAATATTAGGGTCCGTGAAGAAATGCCTGAGTTGGTCATTGCCGTCATTTCCTTTAGACAATAAGTGAACTGGAGAGTGCGTAAATGGTGACTCTTTTTCACCTACACCGAGTCGTCTCATACAAACAGTTTACAGTAGTGAGTTCAGGGCACTTAGAGGAGCTGAAGTTTCCAGAGGGTTTTTCGGAGAAATAGCAGGCTTTTCACGAGTGCAGATGGTGCAAACATGACGCCTACATGTGAGGCCTGCAAACCCATCCCCAATAACCCCAAATTTGAATCTGTATCTTCGAGTCGGAATATGTATTTTGTGATTTGACACATTCCAATTTCTTATAGTAACTCTTATTTCAACAAAACATAGATTTATAGCATGTAACTTTTCAATTTGCATATTAAAACATGATATCAATGCAGCGTTGTTTTTTATGTGTATAACTATAATAACTATATTCACACATATGTATATACATATATCCATATAAATATATATAAACACACACACACACACACACATATATATATAGACTGATAGATGTGTGTGTGTGGAATCTAATAAGTGCACTACTTTTTTCAACATGTAAGTGCACTATACTACACTACAAACATACTCATTCCTTTATGCTCGATGCTCTTTGTCAAATTTAGAAATGTTAGCGATTATAAAATGTTGCAGTGTAAAATTACACAGGGATTTCCACCTCAGGCGTCTTTGGCGTCTTTGCGTGTCATGTTCAGATGAATATTTTCCTGTTGTTTCTAGGAGGGGCAATTCATTCACCTCCATTCAGAGCTATCCATCTGCATATAAAGCCTGTTTAAACTTGAACAGACAATATGAGCCATATTCCTCAGTCTCTGCCTGCATTTATTTGCCTTTGGCTCCACCTCAATCCGCTTAAGGGAGACTATGCAGGAACCTCATTCAGAAACGCATTCGTGCACAAAGGACCCTGAGAGACACTTCAGAGAAACTGAAGGTTTAATGTCATGTACCTTCCATTAAACTTCAGTCGAGTGGGAGAGGAAAAGACTCCTGAATTATTGAGCGCCTCGGTTTTTTAAAGAATCTACATCCACATCCACATAAGAATGGATAAAACTATGGCTAGCGCTTCATTGAGCTGCAGGACAGGAAATAGACAGCTGAGCTTATGACCCACAGTGGGGAATTCTTTCAGTTAGTCTGAACTAGAGGCACGCTGGTTTTTCTTTAGCCACCGTAACTTTTCCCGTCCCCATACCAATAATGAAAATGCTGACGCTGCCCAGTACTCAGTCTTATCTATAAATGAATGAACATTAAAGTGCCTCACTGAAGGCGGTTGTCATTATTACTTAGGTCAAGTAATACAGCTATATCACGTCCTGTCCAAATGTGTGCAAAATTAGACTATTCAGATACATTTTACATTTAAACAAATAGATTAAGTCTGTCATTCTAGCCCAGTTCTCAGTCATCTTATTGTTATGTGAGCTAGAGGAGGATGGATTCCAGTTCTGAGCCTTGGTTCCGCCCGAGATTTCTTCCTCCAGTTTTTCGCGCCTCTGTCGGTGTTGGCTTGCTCACTAGGGGCTCATTCTGTAAATCTGCTTTATGAGAAAGGCAGCTGTAGACGCTATATAAATAATTTTGACTAGACTAATATTACTGTTAGATTACTTGTGATTCCTGCAGTATAAGAAATTTCAGATTAGATCTGCTACAGAAGCAGAGTGGGGTTTTTTAGTCCTCTTCGCTATTTGTGCTGTTTTGCTATTATGTGAGCTCCATATAGAGACTGGGCATTGCATCTGCAATCTGGGCATTACAATTTTTCTTCACAAGGTATTAAAGTAATACAGAACCCACAGGAAATGTTATTTACTGTGTGAATTATTAAATACTGGTGGGGCTTTTCAACACAAACACATGGCAAGAGTTTGGAAAATGTTTGCAAAACTATTACTGACCAAACTGACTGCAAGTGAATGGTTAGGGGCAGCAAATCATGGTTATGGGCAAACTACAATTATACACTTGATAATACACATGAAATAATGTGCCTAATGGCATGGCAACAGTGATTTTATTTTTAATGAGATAATCAGGGATGTTTTATTGTCACGCCCCCAGTCCGTAGGACCGTAGGGACTCTTGTTTTGACTGGGGGCGTGGCAGCGGACACGGCCAAACTGGCCTAAAGTTTAGGGACACTTTCTGTTGCACCTGTTTTGGATTTGTGTTTAGTTTAAAGCCTGTGTTTCTGTTCTGTTTCTTTGTCTGGTTTTCAGTGCACATTTTGGGTTCTGTCGTGCGTGTTCTGCCTGTTCTGTTTCATAGATCCTGAAGAGGAGTATCGGCCACCGTGCCTGGTTTGGTTTTGTCTTTTGTTTCTGTTTGTGAATAAAAACAATGAAAAGAATGGAAACTGTCTGCCTCTGTGCCCCCTACACGAACACGCCGCGGCAGTTCGTGACAACAAGCACTAAAATGACCAGTACATGTTTAAATATGCACATATAAAATATATACATTTAATATATAAAAAGTTCTTCTTGAATGTAAAATTATCTTCATGCCTCACGCTGCCATAGACATGTCTTTAAAAATTTATTTTCGTCCTAAACCTATAAAAGTTATCATAAAGCATTGTTTCAGGCATCAGATTACCTATTCATAAGCATTCTATGTAATTATTTTCTGTGAGGTCATTTTAAGACACACTGGTATTAAATACATTAGACATCTGGCTACTATTTCCACCACCATTAACAATTTTTTGCATTTGGCATCAAACCACTGCATTTCAATGGTTAAATTACGCATATATTATGAAAAGTGGGTGGATCCCCCTTCACCAGTCTTGTAAGAACTATCAGTGGCTTATAAATATTTTACATTACGTCCGATGCTGAATTCAAGGATGTTATGTAGCATCTCACATTTAGATTTAGAAGAGTAGTTTATATCTCAGTATTTGTGCAAGGGTGCCACTGCTGTTTTACAACCTCGAAATTCTGTAATTCTCTTACCTATGAGATAACAAAGCTCATGAAGCATGTCAATTTTCACATTGTTTGGAGAAATGGATAAATCAATGGAACCGTGTGGGCTGCATAGTGGAATTATCCTCAAGAATATACTTATTGTATTGCACAGCCACACTAAGCCTTTAGGCCAGTCTTGTTCAATTAAGGGTTTAGCGTGTATCCAATACTTTTTTTTTTCATTTGGAATGGCAATAATTTTCGTAATAATGTTAATTGTTTCATTGTTTCTTTATAACAAATAACAATTTTGCTATTGTTAGGCATTCCCAGTGTTTTTTACAGCATGTTTTATTCCCAGTTACAGTTTATTTTAACTGTACTGCACCAAAAGAGATTTCAAAAATGTTGTTGGAGACAAACAGAAAACACAGATGGTTCTGTTTACAGGGTATAAATTATAACTATAAAAAGTGCAAGCTGAGACAGCATACCAAGTTATAGCAGCCTATCTTGAAAGAGCAGATCCCCCATGAAAGACAAGAAAGCTGGCACCCCCACTCCACCGGCAACAAACTTGAGTGAATGTGAGAAGTGATGAGGTCACAATACCAGCATCCCAGTTTACTAGTATTCTCTGTTCCCATTACTTCGCAGCTCTACAGTCTTCGTCTAATGTGAAAGGTTCATTTCGAAAACCTTGACTAAACAGGTAGGTTTTCAGCCTAGACTTAAAAATCGAGACTGTATGTGAGTCTTGAAAGTTATTCAGAAGTGTATTCCAGAGCTAGGGGACTTTTTATGAAGAGGCTATTCCCCCTGCTGTAGCTCTCATAATTCTGGGGATGAGTAAATAGCCCAAACCTTGAGATCTAATTAAGTATGGAGGTTAGTAGCAAGAGATAGATTCACTGAGGTATTCAGGTGCAAGGCAATTCATGCTTCATATGTCAACAGTACATTTTATGATCACTACAAAATGTAATTAGAAGTCTTGTTTATATTTGACTAATGTGGAATCAGCAAGATCAAGTTTTAGAACTGACAATTTGTTTCTGCCAGTTTTTGGACCCAGAAGAAGAGAAAGTCATGTGAGATCCAGTCTTATATCCTTT
Source organism: Brachyalestes nurse (assembly GCA_037974405.1). NCBI lineage: Eukaryota > Metazoa > Chordata > Actinopteri > Characiformes > Alestidae > Brachyalestes > Brachyalestes nurse. The sequence goes on from JBBPCY010000035.1 coordinate 5,034,026, forward strand.
ACACAATCATCAATCTTATTTAATTTATGTTTAGCCTCTGAGTTGATAGAGAAACAAATGTGTGTGTTATATTTGTACCTTTAAAATACTTTCATTTTGTTGTTTTGCAGCCTGATATTTAGTCTCTGTTCACTCAGTGCAATTATTTAATTCAAGTGAAAGAAACGATAGCAACAGATAGCAACAGATAGCAACAAATAAAAATAAGAATTACTGAGGTGGATGAAGTATCACCCCTTTTGTCACCAAGCTAAAAAAAACTCCACAAATCTTAAGGAGGTATTAAAGTCGATAATAAAGTAGAAACTACAGCTCACCTCTTTCAAAATAATCACTTTGTCTCTTTGCAAACTGAAATGAAGACACATACAATCCCAGCTGCATTTACTCAACACAAACTATTTATGATATATAGTTATACAGTCATGGCCAAAATTGTTGGCACCCCTGAAATTTTTCCAGAAAATGCACAATTTCTCCAAGAAGACTATTGCAATTACAAATGTTTTGGTA
>JBBPCY010000035.1:5039628-5054463 GCA_037974405.1 Brachyalestes nurse
ATAACTTCAGTTTGCTCTTTATTTCTCCCACAGTGGTGAAATTGCACCATTTGTTATTGCATTTGTTTCGCTCAATTTTTTAAATTTCAATAAAGTTTGAATCTGAACCTGTGTAGTCTGAATGGGTGGTTGGGGGGTTTATGTACATACAGCAGATTGGATAAGCAAGGTCGCATAAGTGCCTTATAAAGTGCATCAGAGATTTGCTAATTATATGAAGAACTTCAGTGAGTGTGCATCAAAGCCTTTGAAGCTTGGTTTCAGCCAGTTATTTGTAGTCTACATACATTACCTGCATATTAGTGTCAAGGAATGTCGTGCTCAGCAATAAAGCAGAGAGTGGGCCCAGTATAAAATGAATAGGGTGAGCTTGAAAATACAGACTACAGTTAAACAAACCGAACAATGATCTAGACGGCAATAGTAATACAAGACACTGACACAGGGGTTATATACCAATAGTATAACCCCTATTTCAACGCAAACATGCAACCTACACACACAAGCTGAGACATGACATTGCTATGATGATCTGTAATTGTGAGAGTTTATGAAAGAACATATGATCCTAAATGTGATTTCCGAGTGTTTATGAGGGCAATTAAGAAACTATGCTTGTAAAATGCAAGCGCCAAACTACAGTTTAGGCTACAAGCTCTGTAGTTAGCTACACTAGCAATCAAATTAACACTTTTTATGTGCTGCATTACCGACATTACAGAGAGTGCACTGGTAAATAGCTTATTGATGGCATAGTTGTAACATAACTGCTAAACGAACAGATCGATCAGACTATATGAAGTATTAAGTGTTAAAAAGAGAGTTAGTATTATTAATATTAGTTAGTAAATTAGTATTAGTCAATAACATCAAACTAAATGTCACTTAGTATGTAATTTACTAAACAAAGTTAAAATGAAGTCAAATCAGTTCATGGAACAGTAGTAAGTTTATGGTGGGATGGGAAATGAACAGTGATGGAGCAAGGATCATGGAAATGATAAATTAGCAAGCAGTACAGTGTACATATATGGCAGTGTGGATTCATTATTGTGTTAAGAAGGCTCACTAAAATGTTGATTCTGGTTACAACACTGGGTATGCTGAACCAACCCCAAAGAATATGCATACTAAGAACGGACTGAGCCTTTGTATAATAATACAATAATAAAAAAGGGGTTTGAACCCAGAACCTTCTGACCTGAATTTGTATTAAGAATTTAAAGAAACTTTTCAGGAAGTAATGAAGGTTCATAAATGACATAGATTAAAAATGAATTCTGGCCAATGAATGCTTTTTAATGTATCAAATATGATACACTTATCAAATATGTCTATTTTGTTATTAGAAGACTGCAATTACTCAAGCATTTCTAGATGGCTTCACCTTAACAGCATAAGTAATATTAAATTGCATTAAAAGGGGGCATTTGTTAGTTGCACCTTAGTTTTATTGTTTTCTGGCGATGCAGTAAAGTGATTTCATTCAATATGTTATCTTCATAGAAATTGATATGCCTAAAAATACGTGTAATTCTCTCATAAAAGTCTTGAGCAATTTTGTCTACATTTAAGAAGCTTTCACTTGCCAGGATTTGTTTTACATGTTTATAAGGGAGTAGTACCTACACAAAATTTTCTGAGCAAAGCCAGGAAGAGGCCAATGAAAAAAAACAGTATAGAGCTCTATAGTACAGTGACTTTAAGTGGAACCAAATGGCATTTGTCAATATTAACTCAAGCACTGCTCTAAGTGGTTTACATGGTGCTGTAACTTCTTTATAGCAGCTCCCTGTACCTACAGCACAGTATACAGCAGCAGAATATAGTTTATATTGTATAAAATATTGATGATGAATGAACCATCCATAATGCTTATTTAGATATTTTTAAAACTTTTTACAGGTAAAGAAAGCTTGTGTGCTCTTTTGTAAAGTTGTCTTTTTTCAGTCTACAGGAAATAAAGTAATGTATCGGTAATAAAATGGAAATTAAGTAATAAAGACGTAAGAAAGTGGATAAAATACTTAAAATTAAATGTGATGTTTTTATATTTCATGTCTTAAATGTCTTGAATCTAAACAGCTCTAATTATATATTACTTTGATTAGCTTGGCTTAAATAAATTAAGCTCTACAATAGAACATTTAGAATATTAGAATTACCTCCATTACCCAATTTTCTCTGAAAAAAACTAAATGTCTTATTTGTTCATTGGAAGTGGTTTTCACAAAAAAATGAGACCCTCAGATGAGACTTGGGAGTATATTTAATATACAGTTTTAAATGTTAATAGAAATATCTCTTATTTTGCTATACTGCGTTGAACCAGTTCTACTATAAAGGAGTGCCATTGGAAGTTCCATCTACTACCATCCACTCCACCTAAACTCGTGAGTGGAAACACAATGTCCAGCTTATCTCACACAGCAAATCTGCCAACATCACATCTAGGCTGAAAGTACATTTGGTAGTCACTCATTCAGAAAGACCTGGAAGTTGTAATTGTAGTTAAAGTGCACTTTATCCAGTATTACAGGAAAGAACACTGAATACTACTGCAGTCAGCTAGTTTCTGTTAATCATTCACCAAAAACAAAATTACTAGCATGGAACAAATTTCCCCTCTCTTTTTTTGCACCTGATCATGTGAGATGCCCAGGAAAGTATTCAATGATTACATATGTACATGCAAGCCATAATGTAGGAAAATAGGAAAAATCTTTAAGAAAATGGAAACGTATTAAAATAAACAGTTGTGTTATTTCATAACGGAATCTAATGAGACTTTGAGCTTATCCCTGGGATATTGCAAGTTAGTCCCTGGTATGGCTGCAGCTAGCTGCACAAATGGCTTCACGGTCGTTTGTAGGTAGGACTGCCCCACCTTTCTCCCCATCACTCAGCAAAATACTAATCAGCATGGGTGTCTGTTCATTAACGGAACTAACGGAATTAGTTTGTGTTCTCCTCCAAGCGTGTTGAGCTGTCTAATGATGTTGGCTTGGCGGCAGTTCAAAAAAGAACGGGTGTCTGACTTCACACGACTCAAAAAACTGTTAACTAATATAAAGTTCAATAATAGTCCCAGTTATTAACACTTTTATGCCCCCCTCCCAACTTTTAAACACTGAGGACGTTCATTAGATCAATGGTTCTTAACCCTTTCAACATTAAGGCCCACCTATCTATCACAGCATGTTGCCAAGGCCCACTTGATATTAAACAACCAATTGCGGGACAATGGCCTGTCTAGATTTTAGATTTGCGGCCCAATCAAAAGCCTTTGCAGCCCACTGGTTGAGAAAACCTGCATTAGATGAAGTGTAAAATGGCCATTTTTGTCACATGTGACCACACAGTGTGAAAATGCAGTGCGTAGGAATGGTACCTTGCTCAAGAGCACCTCAGTGACAGTCCTGGGATTCAAACCCACAACCTTCCTTAACCAACAGGCCATGAGCTGCACATTGCAGAAATTCATTCAATAACTGCATCTGCTCATTTCAATAGTTTTGTTCATTCATGACTACAGATCAGTGGTGATCAGAACTTCAATAATGTAAGTTAATTAGCTAGAGCAAGTGTGGCAAGGCCACTGTGGATGACCACTGCTGTAGATTTTCTTTAAAGACTGAAGATGTTGATTTAACACTGTAGAACAGGCAGTGCTCAAGTCTGGTACTTGAGCACCCTGGCAGTTTTAGTTCCAACCTTAATCTCAAATATCTTCAGCAACACCTGCATATCATCAAGGTGTCATAAAATCTTTAGGATGAGTCATCAGGGTTGATTTTGAGCACCCCAGTTGTTACAATAGATGGTCATATTGTAGATGTCCATCAAAGATGTCAGTGCAGCACACTAGGTATGAATTCTGTTGATTACTTCATTAATTTATTGGATAAGAAACAATTTTGTATAATCAAAGAACTAAAGCTAATATACTCCTAAAATGAACAAGTAATTGGTTTCCTTTTGATAAAAAAATCAGCTTTTTATTGCTTAAATTGCATACAACAATATATTAGAATAAACCCATTCTGTGCTTTTAAACCCAGTCTGTGGCATTTTGCATCCTAGATTTTAAAAAAATATTAAGGCACTTAGGAACATCATAATTTGCCACCATACTGATCTAGATTCTTAACTGTTTCTAGCACGTCGATTATTAGTAATCAAGGAAGCATTTCAGCATTTAACACTGTGCAAGTTAAATTAGCACTCAACCTTCAGTTTACATTTACATTACACTGTTACATATTTGTTTTCTATTCTACCGCTGTAGCATGGATGAAGCCCCAATATCTGCTTAGTGCCTGATCACAGTTTTGCCAGAAGTCACCTAGATGATCTTCAAAAGCAGAATGTGCAATGGTTTTATAGTACATCAAACCAAACTTCCTAACCACAAACTGGTGTTTCAGGTCTAGTGACACACTTCCATTGGTTCTCCAACCATATAATTTGGTGAATCATTTTTACAGTCCTGGAGACGTGCTGTATGTTCCCACTATGAAACAGGGGAGGAGAACATAAACAGCCTGGAGAGCTGAACAGATTAGAGCTGACCACCTGCACATCCTCACAGTGAGATGGCAAAGTGTGTGTCACAGAGCAGAGAGGAGGCGGACTGGTGACTTACAACAGGATGCGTCCTCCAAACAAACCCACTCACCCCTGAGGAAATGCTGCTGCTTGACTCGTCCACTCCGAGTTAACGCTTGAGTCAGTGGATAAACACCAAGCAAAGCCCACTCAAGGCCCTAGAAAGTCATCAGGGTAAAAGGCAGCACTAGAACGACTTTACTGCAGTACAAACACAACAGCATATGTTTTCGTTGTAGAACAGTTGGTCAAAAAAAACATTGTTTCAGGAAACTTCCAGGCTTTAGTGAAACTGTCATTAATTAAAGAACATGTATGCAAGCATCTTTAGTCCAGTAAAATGGATTTTGTGCACTAGTGCGTGAAATGCTGAACAAGAAACATTCTATTTATATATTTCGTGCCACAACTTGTTCTTTTTTTTCTCCGTTACAAACTTTCAGAGAAAATCGATTTCATGACATAATATGAAATTTCTTGAGGTATTTTGATATTATATTTCTGCCATATCACCCACTCCTACCAAGAATTCACAATTTATATTTTTATGTAAAAATAAGTATGTTTTTAAATGTGCAAACATTTGTATCTTAATGTGTCTTTAGGGTTCACTACACTCCTTTTCGCATTTTGTATCATTTCACAACTTCACTTTTTAAAGAAAATAAAAACTCTTTACAGGGTGTCAAAAAAACAGAACTGAAGTGGAATGGCAGGGTTTGTAATATTAATTTTTGGTTTCAATTTTAGTTTAGTTTTAGGATGTTTTAATTAATCAATATTTTTAGTCCTGCTCTTAAATAAAAATGCAGTTTTTATCAAGTTTTGGTTTTAGTTTTTAGTATTATAGTAAATATTGGTCAGAAACCAGACAGAATTCAAGGCAATACCAAACCAGACTAGTTGCTTGATTTGGACAAAGGCTAAAATAAAATGACAGCACTTTTTGCTGAACATGATTGCTTTACTCAAAGGCAGGAATCCACCTCTACACCGTGCTTCCAAAAGAGATTTTCTATGTAATACAATTTAGTTTTACTTAATTTTGCAGTAAAAGTTGTGTTCTTTAAGTCTTGATGACTGTTAACGTATAGAAAGTTGTAGCCAACAAATTCCTTTTTTCTGCCTGTTTCTGTTTTCAATAATGATAACAAATCAGGGGTTACAGTGGGCTACAGTTCACTGGAATGATGAGTTTTCAACCCATAATTAGATAAAGAATATTAGAACTGCAGTTCTGTTTTTCTCTGACAATTTTACCACCACTGACATTTATGTCCACAATTCTAATGACACTAGGTAAGATAAACATAAATCCCACTTCTGGTAAATAATATAATTTATATAACTAATAATAATATATAAACTCGACACTCACACACATCCATATATATATATATACACATATGGTTTTGCAAATCTAGGGCTCAATTTCTTAGTTTGCTGGTTTCCAGTATGACAAAACACTCCGATAACACACCTTACATCACACCTTTAAGAGAAATACAATGACAAAATTCACTATGTGTTGCAAAAATGTAATTTCACAACAAAAAAAAAATCCTCTCAAATCCATGTTGGAAAGCACACCGGCAACACTCATTTCTATTTTTAGTTTCAGTAAAAAACAGGTTCCTGGTGACAGGGCTGAAAAAGTCCATTGCTTACATAAAGGGCCTTACCCTCCTGCAGAAGGACAGCGGGTGAAGCTAAAGATTAGAGGCATTCAGTGGCATTCCTCCTCCAATTTCCTCTCTTTAAAATAGCACCATTCTTATCCAAGAAAAATACTTTCCATGTGTTCCTGTGGATTAGCACTGACAGTGACTGCTCTGGTCTGTAGAAATCTTCAGTTTTGGTGACACTGACGTGCTGTGGAATGGGGTATCACGTAGGTTCCTGTTCTGACAACAAAAAAGTTCTGACCTGTTGAGGCATGGACTCCACAAGACTTCTGAAGGTGCCTAGTGCTATCTGTCACCAAGTCGTTAGCAGCAGATCCCGTAAGTCCAGTAAGCTGCAAGTGGAGCCTCAATGGATCTCAAGAATCAGTTTGTCCAGCACATCCCTCAGATGCTTGATTAACTTGAGATCTAGGAGATTTGGAGGCAATACCTTGAACTCTTTGTCATGTTCCTTAAACTATCCTGAACAATTTTAGCTGAGTTGCAAGGCATGTTCTCCTGCTAAAAAAGGCCATGGTCCAGTTCTGATGCTCACATGCCCATCGTAGGCACTTTCAACGGTGGACAAGGGGTCAGCATGGGTACTCTGACTGGTCTGTGGCTATGCAGCCAAAAAGACAGAAAACTACGATAGACTGTATGTTCTATCATAGCCAGAATGAACTTTTAGCCCCCACCTGATTTTTTTCTGATAGTATCAAGGTTTTATTGACTTCTAAAAAATAGCACACCGATTAAACAGACTGATATTTAGTGGCATGTGTTATAAAGATAAACAAATAGACACCGCAGACGCATCCAACTCTAATTCTTAACATTATGATAACATCTGTCTGCTGTTAGTTAGACTTTTAGAAAAAAGTGACATGAACTGATTATTCTATATGACACAAGATAACTGACACTGGCATTTTTTTGTAGATTCTTAAAACCAGTGTTGGCATCTCCTGTGCTCTGAATATTACAGCCATGCTTTTGATGGTAACACAATAAATCCAATTTTATATAATGTCACAAGACCATCTGTTTTTAGTTACATTACAAACAGATGGCGATCCAAAACAAATGAGTAAATTCGTTGGAATTGGAATGATTATAAAACAAGATGATGATCCCAAACAAACTAGTAAATTTAGTTCTTTTAGTGTGAACAGCCCTCCGTGGCCAGGGATCTAATGGAGCAATACCCTACCCTCTGTAGGACCCCTTGTTCTCCCCTGTGTACTTCTGTCAATGTGGGTAACTAACATAACAGAATTGGTAGCTAGTGTTCTAGTGTAGCTAGAGTGGTGAGATGTCAAATGACATAGTGTTTGCTTGAAGAGACTGTAAGTTAGAAAAAATGTGGTGGTGCTTAATATGTCTTGGAGGAAACCCATGTAAATCTTCACTTCTCCTTCTAGCTAGCACTGGAGGAAATAGGAGAAGCCTAGCTAGTAGGTGGAATGGCATCTACCAGACACTGGAGGAAAAATGGGTAGAACAAGAATAACAAGACATTGCTACTAAATTGGGATTGTTTCTGAAGCAGCTAGCGGCAGGGTGGTTAGGGAGATGCCCTTGTGATCAGAAGGTCATGGGTTTGAATCTACCAAAGGCACCTGCGAAGGGCACCACTGGGGAACCCCTGAGCAAGATGCTTCCCTCAGGTGAATGGGTTAAATGTAGCAAGCAAGCAATTTCCTTCAGGATCAATAAAGTATATAAAAAAATGTAAAAAAGTAAAAGATACAGTAACCAGCCACTTAGGGGGCATTTACTACTTCACACAGGTTAGTAGAATTAGTAGAAGATGACTGAATACATTAAATTAATGCACATTGTACTTTGTGTTAACAAATCACCAATTAATAAAATCTGTTCTGAAACTGACATCCGTGTCCTTGGAGCATCCTATGAGGTCAGGTCAAATGACAAACAGCACTCTTGCTTTTTGATAAGACATTGCCTCTGTGCAAATGTCGGAGAAAGGAGGAGAGACTCACACCAGTCACATCCATCTGCCAGCAGAGTAGAAAGCCATTATTTATTGATTAATTAACCTGTCAGATGAGTTCATCTTAACCACTGACCCGCAGAGCCGAAGAGCTGTGGCAGGTCATCCTGCATGAGTAAGCAAGAAGGGAAAGCGCAGTAAACAGCACCCTCTCTTGGTAGGAGTACAAAACATACCCAAACAAAGAACTAGTGATACTGATTTCAGATCAGACATTCATCTGATCCACAGACATACATATACTATATGTACTGCAAAGTATATGCAGTTATCATATACTTTTCTTTCATTCTTTATTTACAACTATTTATATTACAGCTGGTTATTATTATTACATGATACTAACTAATAACATTGTGTTTCACCACTTTCTCTTAGCACTTAAGATAGCTCAGAGACCCTCAATTATGCAGCGTTTCATTTGGAAATACAACAGAAAATGCGTTAATTGGTGTATGGAAGGTTTACGCTTCTGTTACCGAAGCTAAACATGATGGGGAACATTTTTCAAATACGTTTTTTCATCAAACGACCTATTTAAAGTGTTAAGACATGAGCAATCCATTTTCGTTATGTCATTAAATAAATTACACACAAAAATTCATGTACATCAGTAAACAAAGTTGGTTGGTTATCTGATGTGGAGATCAGTGACATCCTCATGCTGCTGAAGGGCATCTCAAACAGCTGCACTGTGTTCACCCAAGAACCCCTGTGTGAGTCAACAAGGCTGTTTTGGGCCTCATATACAGTACGACCTTTCCACAGCTGGTGCCTGGTGCAGAGGGAGAAGAGGTTTGTTGATAAAAGGGCTTGTTTTGGACCACAGGGCCAGTGCATGAGGCTAGGCCTGGTTGACCTCTCTGGACAGGAATAAATGTGTTAGGACCTGGGCTTAGGCCTGTCCTTATCAGAGTCCTGCTGCTGCTGCTGCTGCTGCACCCACCGCCTCCAGGCCTGACTCACATGTGCCATACGCACCCAGCCGTACAGAACATTTCCACAAACCCTTTCCAGAAAAAAGCCTCATATTCATATGAAACTTCATTCATGTGTGCAATGTTGACTCGATGCAGTTTTGAGCATTATAACTTGATTTCTTATTGTTCGATACAGTGTTTTGGGAACAGTAGTCCCAAAACAATTATATACTGTGTTTTACAGTCATTTTTGTCAGGTAATTTGATCATTTGATGACCTTTGAAATCATGTGATTTTAGGGCTAAAAAAAACAACTGCATGTCAATTAATTGAGAATAATAATCTAAATGGGTGTGGCCTGTACATTTGTAATGTAAAATAAATATAGAATACCTTTTTACAACTATACTGACTTTCTCTATAAATGTAAGGAAATTTTTTTAAGTGAAATTAAAAATGTCTTTTAATGTTCTAAAAAACTGAGGATCTGTTCACGAAGAGTTACATTTTTCATTTAATATATAATTTTGAGATACTGTAGGAGAACAATAGCTATTAAGTAGCTATTTTTAGGTGGAAGATTTGGACAGTAGTTTTTCTTCTGTAGATCAGCTCTGTGTGAACAGGTGATGATGTGCCCCTTAATATTACTAAATAGATGCAGTTCAGAATACTCCAGAACTAGAGTTAGTAACAACACAGTGAGCTTTAGAGATTTTTGCAAAGTTAATGTTGGCTCAGTCTGACAGATCACTTATAATAGATCACCTAATGTGAGTTACGTGTCCTCAGGAAGTAACTGTAGTTCAGTTTGTCAAAACAGAACCAGGGTGGACAAGCCACTGTTTACTGACCATTCTGGTGCTTCAGAAACAAGAGGATGTTGTCTTTTTAGGTTAAAAGTCAGACTTGCATATGTTGTACATTGTCTATTTTATCATTTGTTTTAATAAAACACTCTCAGACTTTACTTCTTTTTGAGCTTTCAGTCACAGTGGTTCTTATTCTACTGCCACCTGCTCACAGAGGGACTGAACCGCGACCCTCTTTAGGTCATAACTCCCTCTAGCAGCACTGAAAATGTAAACAAAAAACCAGCAATGTCTAAATATTTGATTTTATTGCTGACATCATTGATAATGTACTTCACTCTGCTTTGCACAATCAGTGCACATGTTTAAATGGTACTGTAATCCATCCATGGTTTGAGTGACTAAGGGTCACATCCTGTCAAAGTGCGACTTGAATTTTTTTAGGAGCGATAAAAACACCCTTAAGAAACTACAACTCTGATATAAAGCTGAAAATATCTGAAGAGTAAACATTTGGAACGGTCTGAACAAACCTGTAGAAAAAAGACAACAGGGGAGCTTCTCCTTCGAAGTGATAGACAAAAAGCACTAGAGCATCCAAACCAAACATGGAGAAAAGTGAACGGGCTGACGGCTGGGCAGATAATGGAGTTCAACATCATAAATTGGTTTACAGTGGTGTGAGTGGGGCTGTTCTGTCAGGAAGAGGCTTATCTAGGTGAGCAGGCCTGATGGAAAGCCTAATCGAGCTGTGGTGAGATCACTGTTTACACGGCAAGTTGAGAGGGGCTGTTCAACATTTCCTGTTGATATCCACCGCCGGCCATTCGAACATGTGTCCTGCCTCTTCCAGCCAGAATCAGCGACGGTTCTGAACGAGCCTCGGGTCAAAAAGTGACTGGTGCACATAGAACAGGGGGAAGACGGCTGCATGTGTGCGCTCACTGAGATACTACCCTCTGGGTAAGAACAGAACAGTTCCTTCAGTGTTGCTAATTAGAGGACAAAAACATACTTAAAAGTGTCATTTCACCTTGAAAACTGATAAAAACTCAACTTCAGTTTTATCTCAGCATCTACAGTATTAAGGGGAGCAGGTGAAGCTAAGAGTGCCCTAAGAGTTTGATGCTGCCATCTAGAGAACAGAATGTGCACATACACTAAACCTGTGGATACCAACCTTCAGCCTTCAGGTTTCACTTACATTTACATTTACATTTACATTCAGCTGACGCTCTTATCCAGAGCGACGTACATCAGTGCTCAAGTAGTCCACATCTGTTTCTTAAATCTGTAATACTTAAATCAACAACCGCTACTCAGCCAAGTTACTGCACGCTAGGTGCACCTAAACAACACCTGTCAAAGAAAAGTCAGAAGTTGAGACAAAAGTAAGGAAGGGATGGGGAAAGAGGGGTTTTTTTGTTTGTTTTTTTCCAAAACAAATCTAACGTACCTCAATCAACTGATAGTGGACCAGTCAATTAAAAGGGCAAGCTCAGGTCAAATAGGGTTGGAGCTAAAATTAGCAGGATCCGGATCACTAAACTCAGCAAAAAGTGGGTAAGCAACGTGACCTGAAATAACTTAAATACGTTTTCTTTATACACGATGTACACTCTCTCAAGATGTACACGGTTGAAATACACTACATGGACTAAAGCATTGGGACACATCTGTGTTTCAGGGTTTGGTGATCAGAATGGTCTGTTAGGACTGTTGTATTCCGGCATATCAGCAATATAATAAGATCCAAGTCCATCTGGAGATTTGTGGACAAGTAACAGTATTTTAAAATCTATTCTGTAGCTGAACAGGAGCCAGTTGAAGGATTTGAGTATTGGAGTGATTGGTTCAGGGCTCTCTGCCTTCAGTATTTTGCCAGCAGCATTTTGGAAGAGCAGCAGCTGTTAAATGAATTTTTTAGGAAAGGCATAGTCTAGCCTGCTGGAGAATGAGGTCTTCTATGTCTTGTGGAGTACTGAACTTATAACAATAAACTTGTACCAAAGTTTGTTATGTTTGAGGTGACAGAAAAACTTTTATTTGGACATAATATGGCTATTAAGGTGAGGTCTGAGAAAATCTAGACTGTTGGAGCATTTCGGAGTTGGATAAATGAGAGATAAGCATTTACCTCAAACTGTTTGTTATTGTAATATATACAGATTAGATAATAGATATTTTTGGAATACAATATACAAAATATCTACAAATATATATACAATAGGGGTGTAACTGTACAGAAAGGTCACGGTTCGGTTCACACTATAGTTCTGACATGACAGTTCTGTACGGTTCACGATACAGCGAAGTTCAGAAACAAAAAGTTCTAAAGAATAAGCCTTGGTTTGTTTTCGTTTATTTTAAGTAAACAGCAGTGTATTAACCAGTAAACACATTCTCTTGCTTATATTTTCATGTATGTGTAAGCCAGCAGAAGAGCTACACCAGTAGGTGGCACTATTGCACCACACTACGACCCAGGTTTATGATTTACTGGCGCTTTTTGGTCCCTCTGTGATTCCGTATTACTTCAATCACGTCTTCTCCGTCGTACCATGTATTCTCCATATGACATCATGTACTGAACCGTGACCCATGTACCGTGACGGTTCGATACGAATACATGTACCGTTACAGGCATAATATACAATGTAACATATTTTAGAAGTTTGTAAAATGAAACAAAATATACTTGGGTGGCTGTTAGTTTACATAAGGGAGGTGCCCAAGTACAGCATGTGGGATGTTTTGAAAAGAATAACAGCCGACTTATTGTGCAAAACACATTTCACTGCTCTAAAGTTGGCACATAATCATAATATAGCACTGGCATTCCTTGTATCTCATTCCTAATAATTTTTCATGAATTTTGCAACAAAAACAATCAGCTACTACTGTTCAATACAGTGCTCCACAGGGGCTAATTATCTATCTTGCTTCCTAGCGGTTGATACTTGAAAGCTCTCCACTGACGGCAGACGCAGCTCAAGCTCAAATAAACAAACATCACTGTGCTCTAAAATTGTTACAGCACCAGCCTGAACTGTGGTAATATAGATGGAGGCATGCAGATATGAGTCCCAATAGGTGTTCTCAGCTTTCCTGCATTTATTTATTTATTGTCTCAACCTAATTGGCAAAAATGATGTAAACACAGCCAAAAGAAGTGTGATTAGCTTAAACTGTAATCAGACAAAAATAAAAGTAAAAGTAAAGTGGCCCCTTATAGTCACGCGTGAACTATAACAGCACACAGTGAAATTCCCAATCTTAATCTCTTTCTCTGCATTTAACCCATTCACCAAGTTAATCAGGGGGCTGCCACCATCAAGGGGTGCCTAGGGAGCAGTGTGTGGGACTGTACCTTGCTCAAGGGTACCTTACTGATGACACTAGCAATCCTGGGATTTGAACCCATAACCTTCTACGACCTAATCACTAGACCACACAGCTGCCCTATGCAATAACTGTGACAGGTCTAATGATAAGCAACAACAGCATCATATCATATTGCCCACCTCCACACTGAAGTTGTATTTTCTGGGCTTAACAGAGGGAAGCAGTTCTCATCCAGAATACCACAGGTTGCAGCCTCGGCCAGAGCGCTGAAACCCGCTGACAGAGGAGCCCATGCTAAACACAATGGCTGCTTGTGTGCCTTGGAGGCACAAGACTTGCAGCAGCTGTCACCATCCATTTATCTCAACAGAAGACTCTCTCTCAGAGCGCACAGCCCACTGCTGCCCCGCAGCCGAAGAAGCCAGTCCTAACTCTAATGGGGTGTACATTCATGCATGCTCACACACACAAACACAAACACACACACACACACACGCACACACGGTAATTGATCTATCAACCACACACATTTTTCTTGTGGACAGTCCACACACACACACACAGCCCACACACATGCACACATTGGGCCGCCACACGCTGGTCCTGCTGTAGAATGCTGCACACTTCTATTCACAACCACACACACACACAGACTGCCTCTGACGCCTAATTCCAAATCACAAGACCCCCAAGACCACAAGGGAAAATCCATGTTGTGAAAGTACACAGCTGTTATTAACTTACTGCCATGTTTTCTAAACACCGATTTATCAAGTATTCATTATTTCTTACTGAAAAGCCCTAAACTCATTCAAATAAAAATTGGATAACAATCAGGACTGAAACAGGAATGGGGTCTCAGATCAGCAAAGCATGAGCACAAGCCGACTCGTCTGATGTGGACGGCCTGCTAGTTGTTCAAGTTCACATATAGACGTGAAGAAAATTCCAGAAAAGGCTACAATGATATTTTTATTCACAACAACCAGAAAAAGCACAACATTTGATTGTTTCTCTATAAATATTCCACTCTGATAACTCTGCTAAGGACTATCTGCAGTAACACTCCTTATCACTTGACAAGAATGGGTGGGAGAGCCTGCTGTAGGCTGAATGGACAGTCTTATGTAAATCTGTTCACAAGTCAAAACTGAACTTACTTTTTAAAATTTGCACTGTATAAACTAGGGCGCGAATGGTAAAACATTTTAACACTTTAAATGTTATATAACCTTGGAACCAAAACTGTCATTATACCATTCCAATGAAAACACAAAATTATAGCTTGCTTGTGATCTTTAATTAAAATGCAAAACTTACTCACTCAGAAACATCTCCTGAGTCTTGATGACATCACTGTGCACCAGCAGATGTGGAAAACTTAACACCAAACTGTCACGCCCCCAGTCCGTAGGACCGTAGGGACTCTTGTTTTGACTGGGGGCGTGGCAGCCCGGACTGGCTCTTT
>JBBPCY010000035.1:5054563-5067148 GCA_037974405.1 Brachyalestes nurse
TTTCGTTGCACTTTGGGGTTCGTCGTGTGTGTGTTTAGTTTCGGTCTGTCTGTCTCCAGTAGATAGCATCAATAGCATTAGCAATAGCATCGGCCACCGTGCCTGGGTTTATTTTGTGTTTTTGTTTCTGTTTTTGCAAATAAAACTTTAAGAAATGGATCCTGTCTGCCTCTGTGCCTCCTACACGAGCACGCCGCGACGACTCGTAACACAAACAGTAAAATCCCACCAGCCCCTCCAATCACTGAGCAACAAGCTCAGCTAGCCCAGACACCCTCCCCGATACCAAGTTTTAAATAAATACATCACTTTAGGGAAGATGCATTATGAGATGCAAAATGCATTATGATTTCTGATCATTTCACTTTAAGTTAATTTAGTCAGTGTGAGTGTATTCTACCACATTGTTGAATGTGCAGGTTTAACCTCTTATCTCTTTGCATCTTAAGCATAATTTTATATGCAGCAAAATGAGTCTAAGTAATTGGGCTGAACTGCAATAAAAACAAACCGAATTTGATTTCCAGTCCTGTTTTTGTTGAGAGCAGTAATGATTTAAACACCATGGACAGGCCATGGTATTACAGGTTAATTTCCTTTTAGTATCGCCCTCAAAGTTTCACCACCAGATATACACAGCGTGTTTGACAACTATTGAGATTTTGTCAGCCCAGTAATTTCATATCGGTGCATGTCTAACTAGTAAAGCAATGTAAAGTGAAGTGGCCCCTTGCGAACAGTGAAATTCTTTCTCTGAATTTAACCCATTCACCAATGAAGCATGGGGAGCAGTGTGTGGGGACGGTACCTTGCTCAAGGGTACCTCAGTGGTGTCACCAGCAGTCCTGGGATTCAAACCCAAAACCTTTTGATCGCATGGGCAACTCCCTAACCACTAGGCCACCAGCTGCCCCAAATTACTTTTTAATACGCAAATCATATTTAAGCCTCACTCATAAACAGCTGAAACAACAAAACAGCTGTATATGGAATGTGAGATTGGCTGTAATGAATGTGTAACACATATTTGGGACACTTGTTTGAGATTTCTGTGGTTGTGGTGCCCCTGGGATAAGGATGGGCCTCATCTATCAATCTATCTCAGTGACTAGTGTTAGCGGTCAGGACAGACAACAAGCCTCTGCTCCTATTGAGCCCAGTTGTTACAGGTTAATTTCCTTTTAGTCTCAGCCTCAAAGCTTCGCCCATAGATGTACCCAGAATGCCTTGATGGCTACTGTACTTTAAGCTGGCCACAACTATTGAGATTTTGCTAAGCTGCACTCTGACTGACTAGTATGCTAGTGTGCGCATTTCTGTGCACTGGTTTTAATCTCTTAGACAGTATTGGAGCGAGTAGTTGCTGGTTTAAAAAAAAAGTTCACAGCATCAAATATGTAAATGCTATTCGAGAGTTTTCTTTCAAGCATTTGTTTGTTTTTTTATCCAGTGGATGTGTTTTTGAAGCCCTGTTTTTAGAATCACACAAAAACATGATTTACATTCACTCAAGCCCAGCATTTATT
The DNA here is from genome assembly GCA_037974405.1 of Brachyalestes nurse. Lineage (NCBI taxonomy): Eukaryota > Metazoa > Chordata > Actinopteri > Characiformes > Alestidae > Brachyalestes > Brachyalestes nurse. The sequence continues at coordinate 5,056,090 of JBBPCY010000035.1, forward strand.
ATCATTTAATACAGTACATTCAGTTCATTCGACTGTTTGACATCTTTTATGTATTATAGGCCTTACAGACAGTGCAACAAACAATCAATACTGTGGCTAAGAATAAGATAAAGAAAACTGTCTTATTATAGCCATCCTTCTTCTCCTATAATAGGCCTTCTTTTTAGCTGGCAAAAAGATATCCAGTAAAGTATATCAGAATGATTGCAGAAACTGCCTATATTGAATGCCTGCAATCCACAGCATCCTCTGCATAAGACTTCCATCTCAGTTTCAGTTCCACTGGCTTTGTGTTCACTCTCCAGAAAGTCACGTAAGTGGCAGCTCACGTTACCTCTTTCTATCAATGAACATGAACATGCAGTGCTCTTCATTGATCTACTACAGTTTCATTCACTGCTATTGACTGCGCTCTGCTGGATAAGATCAAACTGTCTGCAGTTCATCACATGACTCATTTTCCACACAGAACTTAGCATATAGCGGCAGACAGCACACACTCGCAGCTTCTGAAAAGCATAAAAAAAGAAGTGCCTCAGGGACGTATTTTAGTTACAGATACACAATACTGGTTGGCCGATACATTTAATTTTTATTACTATTATTACTGTTGTTGTTTGGGCAGGATTTCTATTCTATATCATATGGAATTCAGTAAAATCTTTGAGTAAAATGTGCTAAATCTGTAATTTAGCTGTTTTACTAAATGCAAAGTCAAATTGATGTTGGATTGACCTGGTTCTGGACTGACAACCTGGTGAGGGATTCCAGGGTGAAGTTCATACATATAGGTCACGTCTTATTGTCACACCCCCAGTCAGTAGCCACTAGAGGCTGCTGTTGTGTAAGGACTTTTAGTCTGACTGGGGGTGTGGCATCATTCCTGGCCAGGCAGAGTAGAGAGAGCTCGGCTGGTCAGGAATGAAAGACTAATGATGTGCAGGTGTTTTGGGTTTGTATTTCTGTTTAATAGCCTACTTTCTGTTCTGTTACGTTGTCTGTTCTCCATCACCATCACCCTGGTTTGAGTTCGTTCAGGTTCCTTTATGTTTGCATTTTCGGCCATCGTGCCAGTTTGCTTTGCGTTTTAAAAAATAAAAGAAAGCAACCTAAAAGATATCAGTCTGCGTCTGTGCCTCCTGCCTGAATGAGCCAAACCCAAATGTGACACTCATATCCTGTAGGAATAAACCCGTTGGGCTGTTTTCTCCAGGTTCAGGTTTGTCTCAGCTTTGAGACTGAAGACACTTTGCGTGCAGACAAACGGGCAGACAAAAGGGAACCAAATCCTTTTGTGTAAATGTTCATTATTGTTATATTTTTCATTAACTTATAGTCAGTCTTTGTGATTACCTAGGGGAGTTCTTATAGTATGTTATTTTTTGTTATTTTTTATAGTATGTTATTTTTCCATATAAGAGTATATTTGTATAAAGCCTCGGGTATGTAGTTGTGTAAAGACACTCACCATTTATTGCTGTAGTCAGCTAATCACATATTTTTGTCATATCTGTTTAATAATACATTTTGAAGTGAGTCTATTCGGACTATATATTTGTTAGAAAGCATATTAGTCTTCACACTTTGGTCACATCACATAGGGGCAGCTGGTGGCCTGGTGGTTAGGGAGTTGCCCTGCGATCAGAAGGTGGTGAGTTTGAATCCCAGGACTCTCAGGGGCACCACTGAGGTACTCTTGAGCGAGGTACCGTCTCCACACACTGCTCCCCGGATGCCACTGTCAGCTGACCACTGCTTTACTTGGTGAATGGGTTAAATTCAGAGAAAGAATTTCACACTGCTTAATTTTTATAAATATTTTTTTGTCAAAGATATGCAACACTTTTGAAATGTATTTGAAATATTTCGAGAAAATGAGAGGCAATACAATGATACACAGCCTCAAATATTCCAAAAGCTCTGTGAATAATGATAAGTGACAAGTGATTTTCCCTGAACAGAATGCCTGTCAAAGGGCCCTGACCAGAAACAGGACTGAAAACAGTCAGCTGGCAGGCCTGGAACCATTCCAAATACTGCTGCAAAATCATTATCCTCCCTGTCACAATCACCCTCTATGTCACTGTCACTCACACACACACACACACACAGTCTACAGCCTGGCTGAGTGAATCTCTGCTGTCACCGTGTAAGTGCATGTGGTGAGCGTCAGTGATGTGCTCTTTATTGATCTGTTTAAATCAGCCTCTTCCTGCCCCCTCTGTCTCTGACCCCGTCCCATTTACCGCACACCCATAAGCTCAGCTCCCTCCCGGCTCACAGAAACGGCCCTCTTTCGCATCATCCTCCTCCTCCAACTCAGGGTCTTCTTTTTTAAAGCAGTTATGCAGTCTAACAGAACAGCTAACACACAGAATCAAAACTCCCAAAGAATGAAAGAGCACCGACTGAATCAGTCAACAGCAACGATAAACATTATAAAACATTATAAAATTACAAAAACATTTTCAAGTCAACAGATACAGAATGTCACATATCCACCTTTGAATACCGTATGTACATGCAGCTACTGCCTAAAGAAACCACTACTATGTCCAGGTACACAAAAGAAACCACTACTACGTCCTAAAACATTAAAAGCGCCCTCACGAGTGTCGTCTTTCAAACATGATGTCAAGACCTTTCTTTTCAATTAATATTTCTCTTCCACCATGCCTATGTAAGACTGTTTTTTTTTCCTGCTGTGTAAAGCGACCTTGGCTTTGTGAAAGGCGCTATATAAATGTAAGCTATTATTTATAATTTTTTTAGTGTATTCAGTACACTGAAAGTTCAGTTCACATGTATTTCTGCAAATAAAAGTAAACAGGACTGAGTTTCCTATTTTGGAGGATCAACAACTCAATTTATGATGCTGGAAGTGGTGCAATATTTTGTGCTTCATCAAATGCTCTTTTAATACACAGTGACGCGATTCCATTTAAATGTTAAGCATGGGTTAAGTTCTGCTTACAGAAAAAATTCACTCATTTTTTTTAATTCCTGCAAAATTCAAATATATAAACTCAGTCATTCAGAGTGGTCTGATATGGAACACTCCATTTTAGAGTCATGTAGACTCAGAATTGTTCACAGTGGTGGTGATAGGAGCCAGACATCTGAAGACTTTAATGCCTCTAAAGCTCCTTCACAGAAAGATATTACATCTATTAAATAATTACTAACACCGTTGATGGAGGAGCTGTTTGGGTGCCATCTTCAACCTGAAGAACTGCTCAGCGCTCCGTGCTTTCAGCACTATAGTAGGACCCTTAGAGGCCTCTCCTGCAAGAGACTAGCTCTTATAGAAACATGACAACTTCCATACCCATGAGCCTGAGGGATTAGGGATTAGCACAATCTGATTCTGTGTTATTACCGTGGCTAAATCCTGATTAATGCACTAATATACCACAGTAACACATACATGTTTAAGCCTCAATCAGGACGTTAAGTCATACTGCACCAATAAATATATTTAGTATTGAACTATTTTTAACTACATTTTAATTCGTTGTTTTTATGACACATATTTTCAATGTTGTTTCCATAAAGGCATCCACCCTCTCTGTAACCCATTATCTTTAAGGTGAAACTAAGAAAAGGGAAGATTTCACTAAAAAGTGTTGAAAAGATCACTTTATTCTCTAATTCCAGCAAAATAAATGGAGAATTTAAATGTACTTTGCTGCAGGATATGCTATGGACGCATTCACTCCACAGTCACAGTGCCTCCACTAGAGGGCAATCCTTCCATTGTATGCAAAATTGCATAGAAAGCATCTTTATTGTAAATGCACATGCACTGCACACACAGCAGATACTGTATTTGTAACTAAACAGCATCATCAATAGGGCTCATTCATTCATATGTGCTAAAAAGGGCAACTCACAGGTACACACTGAGCAGTAATCTTATCTAGAGCTTATTAAAAGAAGGTTGATAATTATGGGTCACTGGTTGCAGTATCATATGGCAGGATTTCATCTTTAAGAAATAGTTCTGTGTAATTCCAATTTCAGCAATTTTCCACTTACCAGAAGAAGTAGAAGACGGTTAATAATCAGCAAAGATTATTAACCGTCCAAATATCAATCAATGAATATTAGTCAAAGACACAACTCTAGAAGTCAATGGTCACCCAAATGTTCCAAATCCTTTAAATAAAAATACATTGCTAAAACTTCTCCCAAACCAACAAAACTGCACCCAACTCCTCATTAATGTATAACAGACTTGTGGATGTGGTTTAGAACACAATATGACTTGAGTTATAAATGACTATGAGTTATAAATGAACAAAACATCACCTTTACAGGTAGCCTTTAACACAACACCAGGCAAGTTTTCACAAAGAAGTCCTAAACCATGCCAACATGCCTCCTTAATTAGAGTGTGGAAGCAGTTAAGCACATTTTGGTGGGGGGTTTTTTTGGGTGGGGGGGGGTGGTTGACTACTGACTTCTGGTGTTTGTTAGGAATATTAGCTCCAGCTCCAAGTTAAAGAAGGAACATTTGGACATTAAAAATATTTGCCTGAAATAGCCTTCGGTCATCCACAATCCAGCGCTTATTTGTAACACAAACTGATCTACATACCATGATGATGTATACAGCATACAACTGTTACAACTATAAATTCTAGATAATAAAAATGTTCAAATAAAATATACGCTGTGATATTTTGACATTTTCTTTGTCACTTATCTTAAAGAACAGACAAGTTTGGGAGAGATCAGGTCACGGGTTGCTAGTGACCCATGGGTTAACCCCTTGAATTCCCAGGCCTATTACATCCTCAGGCTTATAATAAGTCTCTGTAATTACTTGGGAAAACAATGCAAATTGCCTAAAGGTACGCTTAAGGTTTAGAAGTAAGGAACCAATGGGGGCATTAAAGGGTTAAATATGCACTTAATGCAGGGGCAACAGATGACACTAAGCATCCACAAGATCATCCGGTATACCACTATATGGAGATCAACTTTGGGTTGTTACTAAAAACAAGGGCATCTGACAGAATGAGGACAATGAGTTAATTCAGAGCCACAGGCACTAAAAGATAAGACTCATGACAGATTTTCATGTAGCCTCAGACATTTGTATAACTGAGCTCTACATTTTTGCATTATCAGATCTGGAATGTACGCAGGCGTTCTGTTACTGGAAGTGCATGCACTGCGTGATACAATGTACACAGCTACAGTACCAGAAACCAAAAGGAGCTGGTCAGGTAGGCCTCCACACTGATGAAGGAGCAGCCTGGATCACACCAACAGCATTCTCAAAGCCTCATCTGTCAAAACAGGGTCGGTTGCTCACTTGGTTGCCTTTGCATGACAACTACTGACCTGGAAACATGCCAGCAGCCCCTGAAGCCTGCAAGAGTACCCCGATATGCAGAACAAGATGCTGATTTAAAAGCTTAATCAACTGTGCAAGTGACATGAAATGTGGTTCAAGCCATTCAAGTTGCTTCATTCAAGCTGCTTTAATATACTGACATGTGGCACATGTGGCCCAAAAAAGAAACAGAGCATCCTTTCACATGCGGCTACACTTGTGGGTGATGGTTGGTAAAGTGTTGACATATTTGAGCGAATAAATCAAACTGTTTTTTAATATTCGTGTTATATTAATGGGCAAATTGAAAAATTTAAAAAACAACAACAAAAGAAGAGACAAATGAAAAAAAAAATGTTCTAAAGGATGTATCAGTGTTCACTGTTACAAAGAAGATGACTAAAAAACAGTATCTCATGTGCAATGGTGACAACTGCTAAATATCCCGTCTGTTTAAAACAGTGCTGATACCAATTCAGTGGACTGGATCAGTACATCACAATTATGACCATAGACACATATACACAGGTCTAGTTTGCGCATTGTCCTTAGTACTAGGCGAGGTTACTGAGATGTCAGAGCACTGGGCTTTTAATGAATAGAGCAATAAAAGGAGGAACAAGCATTTAATGACTTGGCCTGGTTCTTCGAGACATGCTTTTACTCTCTTCAGTTCACCGGGAGGCTAAGTCAAACATGAAAATGCTCATATTTTTTCAAATAATAATAACAATACATAAAATGATTCAGTATAGTCATTTCTATACCAAATAGGGCTCCAGTTGCATCAGACGTACTTTGTATGCAAGTAGCAACTCCACAAAAAATCCCCTCTTAAAAGGGCCCCATATATATTTCTCTTGTAGTTTTTCCTCTGAAGTTCACTTAGAAATTCAAATTCATAACTCATTATACATGACACTTTCTCAACCTTTGTTTAGTCCTTAGATCTAAAAGGCAGTTTTCATTTTAGTGCATTTAAAACCTACATATATATGATCTCTGCTCTGACTGGCTGCCTTCTATTGTGTCTTGTACAGAAAAAGTAAACCATTTCATTTCAGATGTGTGGATGTGTTACATCACTGTCGAAGGAATGGATCTGTGGGGTAACTTGAGTACCCCCTGTACTCTTAACCTTTCGCTCCATCGTCTGTACCAAGACTGTCCATGGAACAACACTCCTTATCACTCCAACACAAACAAATGGGCTAAATTGCTGCAGGTCAAATGGGTGGTCCGCTTCTAAATGTTTTCGTGGTTATGGTGTCCCCACCGTGAAATATTCGAAAGAGACTGTGTCTGTGGCTTAGTTTACTTAGTTTACTATGTACTGTCTAAACTGTGGCTGCATGCTTTGAAACAATGTCTACACTCTCAGTTACCAAAAAATGTTTTTTTTAAATTTTATTATATTTTGTGTCCCTTTAAAGCGAACGCATACAACCTACATCCAAAAACACATTACACTCAAGAGGGCAGGGCACAAGCACCTGGATCTTTTCAGTGGAACGGCTGATAAGTGCATTCTTTCCAATGAAAGCAGAGGAAGAGGAGTGGAGGAGAGAACAGAGCAACATCTGCAGCGCGTTGGGCACGGCTGAGTGTTCACGGGCAGCTGCCGTACGTGTGCGTGCCAACTTGTTTCATGTTTTATGTCCGTTGACTCTGAAAAACACAGGACAAGCCGATCTTTCCTACTACACAAAACAGCTGCCTGGGGATTATGGCCAGATTAGGAGCACTTCTGCTAAAGGTCTTTGGGCGCTGTCTGTGCTGGAGCACAGGATCAGTGACGGTTCTCAGTGCACAGAAATGCGTGTTCATCAAAATATGCTTTATAGATTAATATAGATTATTATTATTAATTATTTAATAATATAGATTAATTATTTGACAATAATTAATAAAAATTGCATTGAGGCAGCTGGTGACCTGGTGGTTAGGGATCTGTCCGCGTGATCGGGAGATTGTAGGTTTGAAATCCATGACTGCCAATGGCACCACTGAGGTACCCTTGAGAAAAGCTCCGTCCCCACACACTGCTCCCCGGGCGCCATCCTGGTGGCTGCCCACTGCTTCACTTGGTGACTGGGTTAAATGCAGAGAACAATTTCATACTGTTCACTCTGTGTGCTGTGATGTGGCGTGTTCACACGCGACAAATGGCCACTAAACACTTACACAGACTTACACATGAGAATGTAGAGAATGCGGAGATATACACTACCCCAGTACCCTCTATAATTTTAGTCATGTCCAGTTCCACCCACTGGCTAAAACCCCATAATCACACAACATATTCAGTCCCGTAAAGCTACTACAGTTTTTGAACAGATGCTAATGCAACAGTACTGGACAGTTCAACATGCTTGGAGGAGAACACTAACTCTCATGTCTGTCATGTCATCTAATAGACTCGTGCAGGCGATTATCTCATTGAGTAATGTGGAGAAGGGGAGAGCCATACTACTCCCCCAGAAAGTGTGTACCACCCCGATATGAAGGGTCTGAGATCTTTTTCATTTGGTTTGGCTGATTTCATGCAGAAGTGGGTGTGTGGGTTGCTTAGGAGTTCGGCAGAGATACAAATGCTCTGCTACTTTTAAGTCTGAAAGCATTAAAGTAACAGAAAGGCTTATTTTCTTACGTTAACTAGCCTAATAAAGTATAAAGTACTGGGGGCTCATTAATGAAACCTGCTGGACTTTCATTCTTCATTTGTTCTTAAGATAAATTAAATGTATTAATGTCATGATGTCTGTATTTTTAAATATAGTCATTCTGCCCAATTGTACCAAGCAACAAGAAATTTCACGTTTCTTTTTTTTATTTCTTTAATAACCAAATTAAATTGAAACCAAATGATGATATCTGAATGATACCTGCACAAAATGCTGGACTGAATATCCAATTTAGCGCACACACACACACACACACATACACATTGTGATTTGTTGTTAGCTGTGTTTTTCTTCCTGTAGTGCAGTAGAGTGTTTGAGTAGATTAAGCATACTAACCTACTTCCATTAGACGCTCATCTTCAGTGCTTCAATTAAAAATAGCGCAGCCAGTCAGATTTTAGAAGCAGAACCAAAAGTTTTAGAGCATTATTCTAATTCTATACCAGTCTGTGAATACTGAATAACATATTTTTGAAAAAATGCAGCTAGGGTTCAAGGGGTTAACAATGTGAAATCCTCAATGATTTCTCAAACTGTAAGAAGAAACGGCTTGAAGAGCAGCCAACTCAACACTACTCCATCAGCCGTGTTTCCTCGCTCTCCATCATCTGGAGGCCTAAGCTCCATAAAGCCTGGCCATATTTCACTGCCAACAATGCCATTCTGCAGGGGTTTCTCTAGGACAAACTAACAGTTATCCGAGTGCCTTGGCTTTTTACAACGGGAAATTTCAGGACATAAAACTCCTGAAATATGAAGAGTGTAACAACAATGGACTTCTTATAGCGGAGCATAGTGGGCATTGAGAGGGGAAGCCTGATCCTCGGCTCCTGCAGTTGTCTCTAGCAGCTGAGGAAGTGCGGGGAGGGCTGTGTGGAGTGGGCACGTGCCAGACCAAGACAGGTGTGTCTACTGTACATGCCACTGAGCACTTCTTCTACATAAACGCTTTGGACCGCGGTGCTTTATGTTTGCTGATATCTTAAGGGTGGATTTGCAGATTAGTGTTTTATTTTTGGTTAAATGCATTTTGATTCATGGTGTGCAAGCAGAACAGGAACTATGGCACTGACTAATGGTGTGAGGGGATACATATCCCACTCATGCTACTTTCATTTCATTTGCAATTATATGGTGATTGCTACATTTCTTGCAAGTTTGATATTACAGAGATACAGATTGGTCTAAATTATTACATTTCTGGATTACATTTTTGTCTTGACTTATGAAAAAGGACCATAAAGTTATGAGGTCCAGGATGGTCATATTACAATATGCCCTTATTTTATAGGTATTTGATTTTTGCCCTTATTTTATAGGTAGATGATTGATTTTTTTTAATTGGCTTTCACATGTCTGATACTCCAGCAACAATAAGCAAATACACATGTTTACATATAAACATACAGTATTTAAGTTCTAATTCGAAATGCCTTTAGAAATAAATTGAGTAATTGTGCTCAATAGACAGTATGCAAAATTCAATATTTTTATTTAATGATTTTTCATTACAGAAGATATACAGAAGATTTAAAAGTGGATGTGGCATTACTTTTTTGCCATAAAGAGCCCAAACTTTCTTTGCTTTTCTAAAATTTTTCATCAAAGCAATTTTGTCATCAAAGCAGCTCATTTTGAATTCAACATTTTCGTAATGTCACTAAATCCAATGCATTTACATCTATTCAGTCTACACCAATTTGTTCCTGATTAAAAACAGTGTTTTAGCCTGGAGTGCTTTTTGAACAAGGCACAATGCAGGGCTGCTCATCAGAATAGGCACTCATTTTGCATATCAGTCTTTAAAGCATAGCACCAAACAAAGCCAGTCTAATTGTAAGAGATAAATAGAGATTAGAAAATGGTCAAGTAAAGTAAAGTATGACTGTTTTAGTAAATTAACCCACACAAATGTCTTAAAAGGAGGACAATTCATTAAAGAAAAATACGATATGGGCCCTTCTGTTCATGTGCTACCGATTTGTTTGTTTATTTATAATAAATACCACAGAACTGTAATCTAACTACAGCATCAAAGTTCATAAATATTACACGTCTTCCAACTTCGTAAAGTCTTTTATGAACAGTACAAGTAAAAAAAAAAACAATGTTTTTATAGATATGGAAGTTATGGATATAATTGAGGCTGTTAAACAGCAATAACACACATTGCTTCACTATGCCAGGGTCATGAAATGCTGGCTGAAAGAAAAATGTCTTCTTATTACAGCAGTTTGTGCCCCAATTTAACACCCTGACAGGTGCTCTCAGTAGGAGGAATGAGGCTTGGATCCTGTGGAAACACAAAGGGGGGCTTGTGTTCGAGCAGAAACTGTGATCCTGGTGGTATTACGAGCTCTCATTCATCACCACCGTTCCATTCTAGAGCAAAGCACCTCCTGTGTAGTGACGCCTTTACCTTGGAGTTCAACCCACTCCCTCCTCGCAGCATCTGCTGCTCTCATCAGTCAAGCCTCATTCACTCTCAAATTCACTCACACTGAGGAATTCACCATCGCATTGCATCGCATTCCCACCACATCCAGAACACCAGTGATGAATGTGGATGAGGTGCTCAATTATGAGACAAAAAGAGGGCTGCTTAAAGAAAAAAGCATGAATCTCTCTCAGGAAGTCTACAGATTAACCGCATAACAAGTGTATCATTACTATTATCATACCCTTATCACACCACAACATTCTGGTACCTATGACACTATATGGGCAAAAGTATTGGGACACTCGACCGTTACACCAACAGGGACTTTAATGATATTGCATTCAAATACATAGACTTTAATGTGGAGTTGCCCCCCCTTTGCAGCTATAAAAGCTTCCAATCTTCATAGGAGGGTTTCCACAAGATTTTGGAGTTTCTGTGGGAATTTGTGTCCATCTGTCACTCTGCAGTGTATTTATGAGGTCAGGCACTGATGTTGGATGAGAAGGACAGGCTCACAATCTCTGTTCCAGTTCATCCCAAAGGTGTTGGATGGGGTTGAGGTCAGGACTCTGTGTGGGCCAGTCAAGT